>JASFAX010000705.1:0-57252 GCA_030737875.1 Allium sativum | reverse complement strand
CCCAGTTTAAAATTATGAAAAGTCGCTGTGGAATTTATATATATTTTAATATATATAAAGGCCTTAAAAATAGCCATTTTGCAAACGACCTCGGAATTCAACGAAACCACTTTTGTTGGGTCCGGGATGTCTAATTATTGCTAGGTTCCAAAATTCGTAATTTTCTGAATCAGTATGTGAGTGTGGCAGAAGAAAACGTGTTTTGACAGTTTTAGTTAAAACTGATCGACCTGAAAATGGCCATTTTTCAAATGATCTCAGAATTTGACGAAATCAGTTTTGTTAGGACCGTATCGTCGATACGATGCTAGAAATAATTTTTCTAGAATTTTTCGAGTCATTATGTACGCCCGGCAAATTAAAATGTACGTTCAAATCAGAAATTGAATGTTTTATATTTTAATTTGAAGAATAACTGACTGTAACAGTCGAATTGGCCAACGATACATATCCCATTGTGTCCGGGATGGGGGTATTTAGCTAGGGGCGACAATCGTTGGGTTTGAAAAGGAGTTCGTATGGCGAAAACCCTAATTTTTGAAAATATATATATGGACCAATTAGAAATTTCCTTTCATTAATTAAATTTATAAAAATCTCAAAAAACCCTCCGCCTCTCTCACGATCGAACGACGACTGTTGCTCGTCCCTTTCCGGCTAAATCGCCGACGCCACAGCCACCTATAGCCTCCACCACCACCCACGCTCGACAGCCCCCTCTCCCCTCTACAAATCCGACCAACCCTCGCCACCTGCCATCGCCCCAGTCTCGAGATCCACGGCCCTGAAGTTCCGCCGCCTCGACCCAATTTGCGCCGCCGATCCTCCATTGCGCTAGGCCCCACCACCATCGACAGGAGCGTGGTTCCAAGCCCTACCACGTCGCGTGGTCTGATCGTCCTCAAGCCCCACGGATTTCACGAACTGTAAACCTAGTTTCGAACATCAAGTGCAGGTAACGGCTGGGTTTAAGTTAAACTGATTTTTACACTTTTAAGTGTTGCAAACTTGTAAAAATCATATCTTATTCGTTTTTGGTTGAAATTCAGTGAAACAAGAGACATCGGGACCGTGTCGATGCTCTCTACATTCTAGAAGAGACCGGATATTTTTCTGAGCTCGCTACTATTTTTGGCAAAGCGACAAAGCAATGTGAGATTTCTAACTCACGTGAATTGAAATAAAATATATTAGGTTGCCGACGGAGTTTTAGAAACTCCTGATACCCGTCGTCCACAGACCATGGACGACTTGTTTGAGTTGTGATGTGAAATTTGGTTGATATGTGTGAATGGTTGTTTGTGGTTGAAAAATGCCTTTGTGGTTGAAAAATACTTGTGGTTGAAAAATACCCTTGTGGTTGAAAAATACCTTTGTGGTTGAGAGAATAATTGAGTGTACTTAGAATCCAAATAGGATAAGGGTGAGGAAATGAATGAAAAACATGTCGCCTGCATGCGAACTAGATGCATGATCTCCACTGTCAAATACCGTCAGTTATTAAGGTAGAGCGAGGAGCCATCTATAGGGTGGTGCCGGTTTTACTACCCTGCCGTTATGCTGTCGAAATTTTCAATAATTTCTATGTGTTGCTTTTATTTTCATGTGTTGAGTTCATGTGTTGAAACCAATGTTCATGTGTGAAACCAAGTTCATGTGTTGAATAAAAGTCATGTGTTGAATAAATTCTTTGTTAACAACAAAAATTACCTTTTTATCATGTTAGTGAAGTTAGAAAATATTCATGTGTTGAATAAAGGACTAGAAAGATAAAAATCACACTTTTATCAAATATATGAAGTGGTAAAAATATTCATGTGTTGAAATAAATGTTCGTGAGTTAAAAATATTATTTTAACCCCATATGAAGTGAAAATGGTTTAGAAATCGACGAGGAATATATATATATAAATTAAAATTAAAATAAAACGAATTACGACGCTGCATTTCGCCTTTTGAATTCGTAACTTTAAACGAGTGTACCGAGAGATCCGACCGTCGGATTTTCTCGAAACTGGACACGTTGGATCCGCCTTGGAAAGATCTTTCCAATGGTGTAAAATTTGTTAAGATCCAACGGTTAGATTTTTAGATATGTGTAAATCAAATTTAGAGAAAAATAGCGCCACGGCCGCGTTATGGCCTGAAACGTCGTTTAATTAAATTAGGCTATTTTTAAATAAATAAAAATAGCGATATATCGTTATAAAATATTATAGGCGATATGGAATGGAAATAAACCAATTTTTCTTGGTTTGCTTGATATTCTGATGGTTGAATGTGTTTGACATGAAAATTATACTAAAGAACTGAAATGTGAGTGTCGAATAATTTAACCATAGAAAGAATCGATTTAAATTCTAATATACGTTAATTATTTGAAAAGGCCGAGTTAAATCTCATTTCAAATAATTGATTGACTATTCAAAGTCGAAGATATGAAGACGGCGCAAGACCGGCGATCTTCACGTCGAATGGAGGGGTGCTACTGTTGCCCATGATTGGAGTAGCTACCTTGAAGGGGTTACAGTGGTAGCCGTCCGGATGTACTTGTGGATGGTACGGATATACGAGGAATAAGGTTCCTCCGGTTTCGTTCAGACCCAGAACGGACCTGTAAATGGACTGTGTGTCTGACATTGGATTTTGTTCTATGCTGATTGATCTCTATTAAATATATATCTGTTTGGTGGCAGAGAATTTATTCTCTTGCTTAACGCCCTTCTCTGAGATGTACGAGCTCAGAGGTTATATATCGATAGAAATCAGTCGCATGGAGTGAATTGCCTGTGTGGCATGCCTAAGAGGAAGATGATCAAGGCTTCTGTTGAAAAGCAAAGTCTTGTGGTTGATGATCAAAGCACGACCTGTGTGGCATAGCTTTGTGTATAGCATAGATTCGCGAGCCTCACACCCCGGTATGGACCAAAAACGGGAGACGGACCTCAGGAAGGACATGCGTTTTCTTCTAGTTAGAGGTGGTGTCGGTGCTTAAACTGGCCGACATTTATATATTTTTCACCTATGTGGTTGTTGCTGTTGCGAGGCGCCTCGGATATGGAGTCAGTGGGCTCATTTACGTCCCATAGGGCGGGGAAACGCAGTGTTCAGGCATAATAATCCACATCGAGTGGACCGACCCTGACGATCCAAGGGGCAGTTGCGGCTGTTCCTGAGACACGGACTTGAGCGTCTCGAATTCGGTGAGGATCTTGCCACTAGCCTCGGTTCATGACGGAATTCCAATTTCCAAATACGACATATGCGGTTGTGATTGTAAACCTATATATGGCGACATAGTGGCATGGGACGCTCATGTCGTCTATGATTGATATTATGATTGAACTTGTTTTATGAAACACATAAACACTAGTAATAATATCGAAAGCTTTTGATTTATACGTATCAAGCATATTTTGGCCAATATAAGGTAAAACTCTATCCTCCGGTTTGTGTTGCATTGTGTGATGGGACTTGAGTCTTATATTGGCTTCATTCTTCTAAAAAGCATTTCGTGTTTAATGATTTACTTTGGTTTATGCACTGGCAATCACTGGAGTAAACCCGTTCCGTGAAAGCGGCGTGGTCCTATTATTCCCCTCGTTGTTGTTGTTTAAGCAGTTAAGTTGATTTCTCATACCAGTCCCATGACTGACTCGTAGCTTGTTTCACTTGCAAACTCGGGTTCCCCGCTTTTCTACACGGGCAGCCTTGTATACAGGTTAGAAGACTTATTTTGGATAGCTATGGAGCTGGAGCTGGACTTATCATTTCTATCTTACTGTTTCAATCACCATTATGTATATTATGTTTGATTCCACTGTAGACATTTTATATTAAGCTGAAACTGTATTTTGTGCTAAGTATAATCCTATGCTGTATAACTCTGATGATGATTATTGTAACGACCCGGATTTTATCGACTTTGGTTATCGCTAGAAACACACTGATGACTAACCAAACATCGAAAAATACCGGAAAGTTAATGAAAGAAATTAGAGGGTGAGAATAGATAAGATAGAAACTTAGAATAGAAGAAGAAGAAGACAACAACAACATCAGAGTAACACGAACCTCACAACGGAACGAATAAAATATAACATAACTTTGGAATATAAACCTGTACTTGAATATACATATCATGATCAAGTACAACACTTACAACACAGCGGAATAATAATAGCTATATAATCCTGAAGCCTCCTGCTCCAGCTCTTCAAGTATCTGTAAATCCCGACTACTTTACTGCTCGTATAAAATTGAGCACCCAAGAGTTTAGGGAAAACAAAACAAAATAAACTCCGGGTCAGTCATGGGACTGGTATGAGTAAAACAGTTTAAAAAGTTTGAACACGTAACCGATATCTCATAAGACCACGCCGCATAACGTAACGGGTTTTTCCCTTATGAGAATCCAAAATATCTTTATATCAAAACTCATTGATATTATAATAATGTCTATCAACCACAATATAATAATCATCTAGCAGAAACACTTTCATCTCACGTTCTACATACATAGTATACAATCAAAGTCGCAAGCACGTATTGGGTAATGGATTTCCAACTATGACAAGGTATGGGACCACCTTACGCTAGTGTACCTCTAGAGAGGAATACACTGGGTTCAACAAGAACATCTTGCAACCCGGCCACACATGACCGACCACTCATTTTGCTTGAGTGTATCGAATGTATATCATCAACGGTTGGGATCAACAACCGTTTCCTGAATGGGACAGCATCAACAATAGATTTTCAGAAGCAAATGAAACTCTAGATAAGGTGATAATACACCCTAATATGTGCGACCTACATAGCCATGTTGCCTGCCCAGATGTGAGGCTAGAAGCTAGGCTTTATCATCACATCAGATTCACTTCGAATGCCACATTGTCAGATCCATCAAAATCACTAATTTGACGTCTACAACCATACATTACGTGTCAGCTAAAAGAAGTTTCCTTCTCCGCTTCCACTCTTGGTATGGTTGAAGAAATCAATGTACGTGACCTTTCTGGAAATAAACTGTCAGACATTCATCCATACAAGTCATCCTCATTCACTTAGAATGTCACATCGTCATACCCGCCAAATCACAAATTGATTTATCCATAAATAACACGGGTATACAGCTAAGAGAAATGAATTCCTCCGCCACCAAACGTGAAAACGTTTGAACAGATCAACTTACGCGATCGATTGGATATACTCTGTCATACCTTCGTCCATAAAAGTTGTCCTGGGACTGGACAAACCGAAGGCACTATCCAGTACATCCATCTTAGGCACTGTTATCTAAGACTTATACAATAGCCCTTGCATTTTACTCCGCCTTCAATTTTCTTTGGCATATATGATTTACAACGCTTATGCCAATACATAGTGGTTCTTTGGATAATAATCCTACCGGTCTCTCCATATTAACAACGTTAAAATGGTCAAAACTTCGATAGTCGGTGAGTTAACTATCAAAGAAAACAAGTGTGCAAAAAACGATATTATTTCCAAATGGAAATCATATCGATCAATCATCATTTATCTCTTTAGATCATAAATTTACTTAACTCTTGTTTCTATATATTCTAATTTCTTATTTCGATTATCAGAAAACATTTCTGATTCTTACTTGGAAAACATTTCCAAAACTCCTTTACGATCAAACCTTACCATTCCTTAGTTAAGAAGGAAGTCAATCAAGTTGGGGTATAATTACCTCTCAGACCTTAACTGAACAACGTTATAACTTCGAAATGGTCAAGTTTATCTTTTAATCTCTAACAACTTCTTTACGTCTTCCTCGGATTCAATTTACGAATCCATTTCTTTATTGAAAACATTGATTATAACGATAACGTTATAATCCCTACTTTCGAATATCTAACTTCAATTATAACTTTTATGCTTTAATTTGAATAATTAACCTAACAACAAATTTATTTATAAATAAATAAATCTTGATTTAATAACTGGAAAGTAAATAATACTTTCCCGAATTCGATATAATTGAATTCGGCATATAACTCTCTTTCGAGTAATCTCTATTTGATTAACTCTTCTTCGAATAACCTATATTCGATTATCTCCTTCCTTTCGAATATACTATATTCGATTACTCCTTCTCGAATAAACGATATTCGATAATCCCTCTTCGAATAACTAATATTCGATAAATCTTTCTTTTCAAATATCTTATATTTGAAAATCTCACTTTCGAATAAACTATATTCGATAATCTCTTTTCGATTAAACTATAATCGATAACTCCTTTAGGTGAAGCTAACATCGATTAACTCCTTTCGATGAAGCTAACATTGATTGACTCCTTTCGATGAAACTAACATCGATTAACTCCTTTCGATGAAACTAACATCGATATTAACTCCTTTCGATGAAACTAACATCGATTAACTCCTTTCGATGAAACTAACATCGATTAACTCCTTTCGATGAAACTAACATCAATTAACTCCTTTCGATGAAACTAACATCGATTATCTCTCTTACGAATAACTAGATTTGAAAACCTTTCTTCGAATAAACTATATTCGATTAACTTTATTGATTTAACTCTAATCGATTAACCCTTCACTTAACTCCTTACTTAACTCTTTAACTCTATTCGAATAAACTATATTCGATTATCTCCTTTTAACTCGATTCGAATAACTAATATTTGATAACTCCTTTTAATTAACTCTAATCGATTTATTCTAATTCGATCAACTTTATTGGATAACGTTTATTCATTTATAAAGATTTACTATTAGTAACGGTTCTTCACTTTATCAATGTTCTCTTTAATAACGTTACTTCACTCACACAAGTGTTGTGGACCCATCCTACTTAAACTATCGGTGTCAAAACCAATATCTCTTTCCTATATAAGTTCAGACTTATATCTTCCATTTATCGAATGATAAATATTTAATTTAATTTATAAACTGTTATTTATAAATTTATCTTTTCCCTTTTATCTGTTATAAACAGATTTCTATCTTCTATTCATTTTCTGAATATTTCTTTAGTTTAATCCTATTTATTTAATAAATAAATATTTCTTTTCAATTCTATTTATTTAACCAATAAATAATTCCCTTTCATCTTTCTATTTATTTTCTAAAGAAATATCTCATTTAACATTCTATTTATTTAACCAATAAATATTCTTCTTTATGAAATCCTTTGATTTTATAAATAATTTCCTATCTTATAAAATCCCTTGATTTTATAAATATTTTCTCTTACATAAATTCTAATTCATTTTATAAATGAATATCCCTTTTTGTAAAATCCTTTGATTTTATAAACAAACTTCCTTTTTTATTCTATTTGTAAATGGTCTACAAATATCGCTCTTTGTATTTCATTTGTAATTATTTTACAAATATCTTCTCTTATCCTTGTTTTACCAACAATTTCCTTTATATTTGTTTTACAAAACAATTTCCTTTATATTTGTTTTACAAAACAATTTCCTTTTAATTTGTTTTACAAAACAATTTCCCTTTAATGTGTTTAACAAACAAATTCCTTTATATTTGTTTAACAAGTTATTTCCTTTATATTTTATTAACAAACAAATTCCTTTTAAAACTCTTTTGATTTTATAATTATTTCTTTATAAAAATCCTTTTTCCTTTTATCTATAAAATCCAGCGATTTTATATAAATAAATTATTTTCAAATTATACTTTGAAAAATCTCCTTTTATCGTTCTGGGATTTTTAACGGTATTTAAAATACCAAATCAAATGATCGATATCATTTGAAACACACATCATCATCAACAGAATTTATATCACATCATATATTACAATACATGAACAGAACAGTAAAATAAATGTTGAGGAACCCAGTTGGGTCCCTCCAACCTGTTTCCCTGCATCATAGATGTTAAACAACACGAGTATACAATATTCTGATAAACAGAATCAATATTCGATTAACGATATATATATATATCGTTATCTATAGTTTCAACCAATACACAAACCATTCAACCAATCAGTTAACACACAACAATCAGTCATCATTTATCAGTTCTAAATATACGTTATAAAAAATAGAACTGTTCAGAGTTGGTGAGTTTTACTCATATTGGACTATCATCGTTATTTAATGATAATTGTCATTGATTTAGATCGGACAATTTATTTCACCATAAAGTGTAATGAGCTCAATTCCACTTCCGGTCAGTTCCGGTGTGTGGCTCTCGTCCATACAGTCCTAACGCGACTGACGGTTCGATTTTCTGATAAGGTATGATCGAGTTATCGCGTTAACAAGTTGAACACTATTTAAATTAAATAAAAACTTGATTTTAAAACCAAATTGGCTTTCTTTAGCCTTACTTACAGAGCCCCAAACGTCTACTTGCTTTACCGACCTTCCCCACTACCTCACATACCCAACCCGACATCTCCTTCTTCCCAATAATTCAGACCCCCTGTTCTTCATCAGCCCATTCGAAGATCTTCCACCGCCTTCTTCCACCTTGTTTCACCATCGTTCATCCCGAAACAACCACCAATATTCTTAGCTAAATCTCCTCTTCATCCCCATACAGATATTGCCATACTCGGTGTAAAACTTCCGAGCCTCGACGTTGGGTTCCGCTACAGCAACGAGGGAAAGATCGAACCTTTTGTGCTTGAATATCCCCATAAAAACAAAACCAAACCTCCTCGATCCCCTAAGTCCGAATACGAACTTGAAAATCCCTCTCGATGCTTAAAAATCACGAATCCTTTAACCTTAAAACTCACGGTACAAAATAGGACGACGGAAAAACCCAACCGAGAGCAGCAACACTACCACCAGATTGAAGAGCTTCGCGTACTGATCAAGAATATATACATCCCATGATTTTAGGAATTTCGGTTGATTTTCCTTTGATTTTGTTTCTCACGTTGTGTTTGAATCCAAAGGAAATACTGTGGTGGCTTGAGATGATTTAAACTGAAGATGATATCTTTGTGTAGATGGAAAGATATGTGTGTGTGGCCTTTGTTTAGTCCATTCATTTTGTTAGGATATTTTTTTTTTTTTTATATTCGTTTCTGTCTTTCAAAAATCTGTGTGATCACACACGATATTCAAAAATCACGAAACTGGACATGTAGCTAGAGTTCGACATTACGGTCCCAACGAAACTGGTTTCGTCGAATTCCGACTTCGTATGCTCACACAGCGTATTTTTAACCGTCGAAAAACTGACTGTTTCTCACTCTAAAAATCCGTACAGCCACACAGTGACTCTAAAAATCATGGAAATTGAAATCTAACAATAATTTGACATTACGAATCCAACAAAATTGGTTTCGTCGAATTCTGAGGTCGTATGAAAAACTGGCTATTTTTAAAGCTCTGAACGACCCATTTAAATGTATAAATATATTTAAATATAATTAAATTAAATATAAATAAATTTATATTATCGTATATACTCACAGTGGAGTACCATACAGCTCTAGAATATTCCTATATGAATTTCTAACTCGATATTCACTTCTGGGTCAACCCGATATTCGATTTATATTGAAATCCCTTTTAAAAATATAAATAATCCCTTTATAAATTATAAAGGAATTCCACAGCGACTTTTCTAGAATTTGATTTGGACGTAAATCAAAATCTATCCGACGAAATCCCGATTTTTTCTCTTCCACTAGAAAGAATACTCCACCAGCTCCACACGTTTCTTGTTTCACAGAAATCCGGTTTAAAACGGCTCCTGTATACTCGTTTAAAGTTCGAATCGCCAATTCGCGAACTGCCACGCCATTTCGAGCTCTGTTTTAATTATATTATAATTCTATGTTCAAACTGACGTTGATTGAATATACTCGTCAATATAATTCAACTCTAAGCTGAATTAAATATCACAGATGATCCAGTTCACACCATATCGCCATTTCAGCCAATTCTGATTATTTCAGAATTAAATATATTATTTAATTTATTATTTTAATTAAATATTCGCCATTATTTAAATACACGACCATTAAATCCTTTAATTGACTATTTAAATAATTAAATTAATTAATTATTATATCCCTGCAAATGCGGGTCATTACATTTCCCCACTAAAAATAATTTCGTCCTCGAAATTGCTAAGGTAGGAAACAAACTCTATTAACTGGTTAGAACTTATTCGTTCACTTTTTAAATTCAGTTTCAAATGAACCAATTTAATTTCAATTAAATATTTATTTATTTCTTATCATCGAAAATTTTCAAAAATCCCGAAAATTTTCTAACGCCTTAACTTTTCGAAAAATTTCGCCATAACCTCCTTTGTACAGCCCTATCGGTAAAACCACAACTCGCCTCTCTATGCCTTCTCCAACCCAAAAGAAAATCAAACAGCCAAGCGGCTTGCCAATCAGGCTCATAAATCTCATGCTTATATCAAATATAAACTTGTACCTTTTTGTCGGGTATATCAACTCTATCACTTCCATATGCTATCGACTCAGCATATACCAATGTTATCCCCAATCAAATCCTGATCACTTTATCCTTAGCACAGTTATTGGTTTTATACTCAAACCAAATCTCATTTAAACTCAAGTCTCATCCTTGATTCAAACTTTTTACCAAGTTATACCATTTCCATTACCAGATTATCTCTAACCATATCCAATCCATCTTTATTTAACTTAGTTAAGTTAAATTCCAATTTATTCACTTTTACCATGTCAACTATTTAACTTCATAAGTTAAATTTGAAATTTGAAATTTAAATCCCTGGGCTTTATTTCAAATCAAATTGGAAACTATAATAACAATTCAAACCATTTGAATTCCCGAACACTTGTTTCTCAACACAATTCAAAAACAAAATCTTTGGTTGTAATCCATTACTTACGAACTTGAAAATGAACACCGATGATGTCCGGATCATCATCGGAATCTATTTCCAACTATCGAAATGAGTTCAATACTATAACATTTTTAAACTCAATCTTAAACACTTCATTTTGAAATCAATTCAAAATAACTTTCACCATACCTGAAACCATTTTAAAATCTCCCAGGATCTTAAAATTTCCTTATATAAAATTTCAACCCATTTACAAACACTTACATGTTTCCAGGATTTTAATTCAAATTCTGGTTTGAATTTCAGATTTAATTAAATTTGATTTCATATATTACCTTTATATGAATTCTGATTGGTTATTTATAACCATTTCACTATTATAATCTTACTCGATTATAATAACAACCAATATATCTCATATATTATAACCATTTCAATATAACTCCTTTATATCAAAATTATAATCTTGGGTAAAATTATTTCATTTACCCTTTTTCAAAACATACCATGATGGTTCATTGTATTCAAGTGTTTAGTAACTCCCATCGATACCGTGGATCAAACTGATCGACCAGAAATTCATAAGCCACTCAATCAATAAATCTCCACAATATAAAACAACTTTATATTGAATAACAAATACGCTCTCATATATATACACTCAAACTCAATCTAAGGTATTACTAACCCCATCTCTACTGAGTCATGCCATAGAGCCAAGGTAATTCGCTTAACTTAAGCTCTGATACTGTTAGACCGAAAATTGGGCCTAACACCCAAATGCAGATCGCAGATCACAGAATGCAATAAACAGTAAAATAAGAGGGCACACACCAGATTTTTATAGTGGTTCGGCTGTAGATGTAGCCTACATCCACTTTATAATCTTATTGTTATACTAACAGATTACAAGAATCAGTTACACGTAGACACACAATCCGTGTGTTAACCGATATTACAAGAGTTTATACACGTAATCCACGTGTTAATTATGTAGAAAAGAGAAGAATTTGGCTGTAGGAAGGTGCAAAATCGTTGCACTTCGGTAATGGTGGAAGCCGTGAAGAAGAATTGCCAAAAGTCCAAAAAGAATCCTTGAAAATGCCTTCAAATGGTGTATTTATAGCCGTTTACAGCAGGCGGATCGCGGGACACGTGCCATGCATCCCAAAAATCTCGAAAAGAGGTGGAAAACGTCCAGAAATCATCTCCAAATCGTCATATGACATGTGTAATAAGATCCATGCAAGTTAGAGTAAAAATAGCCTTGAGAATAGGTCGGAACAGGCTGTCTAGGAGCAGGTTCGGGGGTTGGATCGTGGTCCCTATGTGCTCCACGATCGGGTCGTGGTAACCATGATCCCTAGGAGGGCGACCCCTAGGATCGGATTGTGACCTAGGGGTCTGACCCCTAGGATCGGGTCACGACCTAGGGGTGCGACTCCTAGGATCGGATCGCTACCTAGGGGTGCGACCCCTAGGATCGGATCGTGACCTAGGGGTGTGACTCCTAGGATCGGATCGCTACTTAGGGGTGCGACTCCTAGGATCGGATCGCTACCTAGGGGTGCGACTCCTAGGGGGCGAACCAGTCTAGAATGGTGAGAAATGATACAAATTCCAAGCTAGCAACGCTCCACCACTTCATCCAAGTGATTGCCAGTCTACACTCAAGTCCTGAGTTGTCCCAGATGATAGAATTTTGTGTTGAGATGATCTTTGCCAAAAGATAGCGTAACAAGTTGCCCCCTAGAACATATCTTGTTGATTGAAGGAAGATGTGTTCTGGATAATCTGAGAAATCCAAATCCAGAATGCGACGATCACGTCGGATCGTATTAAGGCCAGAAAACCGACGATCACACGGGATCGTATTAAGGCCAGAGAAATCCAAGAATACCAGGAGTTTGTACCTGTAAGAAGATAAAACAAATAATGCAAGAATATTTCCTAGATGGCCTTACCGGAGTAAACCATCCGAGGAGATGTTAGAGGGTTCCAAAACGGCCTTACCGGAGTAAGACGACCAAGGAAATGTCATGAAAGTTCCAAGACGGCCTTACCGGAGTAAGACGACCAAGGAAAAGCACATGAGGTTTCAAGACGGCCTTACCGGAGTAAGACGACCAAGGAAAAGCACATGAGGTTCCAAGACGGCCTTACCGGAGTAAGACGACCAAGGAAAAGCATAGGAGGTTCTGAGACGGCCTTACCAGAGTAAGACGACCAAGGAAAAGCACATGAGGATTTGTTTATACTGGACGGATCCAGTTGGGAGCCGGAGCTCAATGATTATTGCTAATTGATGAAAATGCAGCAGTCACTGGCCAGACACGATTGGAGACCACAAGCCTGTTCCGTGCGTGTAGGCTGACGTGACTGCTTTTATTACATGCAGGGAAAACAAAAAAGGGCGAGAGGTCGCCTAAAAACACGAAATGCGAACCGGAGTTCGGTAAACTGAAGAGATCCGCTGAGTGGAATCAGTTGATGATAAGCCCGCGATTGCTCGATCCGGGATTGTTCCCTCTCTGGGGAGTCGGTGGTAGGAGCGCAGGTGCTGGCGTAGTTGGTTGAATGATATACTCGGGTAGTTCTCCTCGCCTGACCCGGTCCTCAATAAGGTCTCGCAAATGTCTGCAGTCATCAGTGTTATGACCGTCAATGTCATGAAATATGCAGTGTCTTCCAGAATTGCGTTGTGCTAGTGTTGGCTCCCTCTTGGGAGGCCTTGGATAGGAGGCAGCACCCCCTGTATCCACGTAGATGTTGCTCAGAGTGTCATTCAGTTCAGTGTATTTGTCGTATCTGGACCCTCTCCGGGGTGGAGCATTACGATCATTTGTAACAGGGGTCTTTCCTTTACCCTTGTCATTGCCTTTTCCAGGATTGGGCGGTTCTCCAGCTCCAAGCATGTTGACGTCGTGGATGCGTTTCTTAGATGTTGCATCTTCTTCCTGCAGAAATCTGTCTGCTTCAAGGTAGAATTCGCCAAGATTTCGCGGTGGATCTCGGTGCAAAGATTTTTTGAATTCCGTGTTATCCAGAATGCCGGATACTGCTGCCATTAGTACCATCGATTGTTCAGGTCGGTCAACTGATGCAGCTGCAACATTGAATCTTTCCAGGAATGAGCGCAGAGTTTCTCTAGGCCTCTGCTTAATTGTAGTGAGCGACATGACGTTTTTGGGTCGTGCGATATGGACCCGAAACTGTTCAAGGAAGCATGCGACCAACATGTTCCAACTGTTGATCGATACTGTTTCTATCTGCCGAATCCACATGGCGGTTATGTCAGTCAGAAAGAGGGGAAAACATTTATCCATGATGTTTTCCGATGCCGATTGAACTTCCATATGTCGTTTGTAGCGCATCAGATGCACAGTAGGATCTGTCCTGTCGGTGTAGGGCTCCAGTTGTGGAAGTTTGAAATCTGGGGGATTGCGGGAATTCCTGATTTCCTGAGTGAATGGGTTGTGATTGACGTCATTCTGATAAGTGCGGCCTCTCGTGAGGCGTTGAATCAGATCAGCAAGTCGATTTCCTTCGAAAAGCTTTTGCAAGTTGCCAAGATCAGAGCTGGTGCCCCCAGCGTTGAATGCAGGAGAGGATGGAAGCTGTTGGTGGACTGCCAGGAGTGGATCGCGGATCGCGGACCAAGGGGGGCAACCCGACCCGGTCGTGAGTTAGGGAGGTCAGCTCGTGAGGTAGGTTCGTGGAGTGCGGCTCGTGGGTCCGGATCGTGAAGCAGGGGGCGATCCAACTGGGACCTGGAGGTAGATCAGGAACTGGTTGTTGTTGAGCAGGCAGGAGCGAGTTGTTGGGATCGGATCGTGAACCTGGTAGTGTAACACGATCCGGGTCGCGGTCCAGAGGTGTATCACGAGATAAGTTCAGCTGTTGAGCAAGGGGGTTGCCCCCAAGTCCGAGTAATGCACGATCTGTCTCAGTGGCTTCATTTCCAGTGCGTTGTTCGCTGCCGCTCGGCCTGCCATCTATCCGAGCGAAGAATTCGTCCATCATTTTCTGTTGTTTTTGGAGAAGATCGTATTGCCTTGCCATTTGATCCTTCAATTCAGTGAGAACGCCGTCCATCTCATCTCTAGTTAAGTAGGCAGAGGGATCTCCATGATAGGAAGCCTCCAGGCTTGCCTCGTTTCTCGTGCCTTCGTTACCAACATCCTCAGCACCTTCAGTACGGGAGAGAGTTCCATCTTTCTTTCTTTTGACTGCCAATAATCCAATAACCAAATAATTCAAGCAGAAAGTCAAAAATCTTGTGTGCCCCCTACCTGGCGCGCCAAAATTCCGATAATCGCGATCCGACCTATGACCGCGATCCGATGACCGCGATCCGACCTATGACCGCGATCCGACCTTCGGACCTGCTCACACGCAGATTGTTTTGACCTATTCTCAAGGCTACTGGCTCTCCTATTTTTCTGGATCGCCTGCCACGTACCCCATCGCGAACCGGTCCACCCAGGAGCTCTCCTACAGCTATAAATACACCTTCAGAGGGTATTTTCAAGGGACTTTTGGCATCTCCTCACCCATGGCTGCCATGGCCAGCACTTCTCCATGAATAATTACATCTCCTCCAATAAAATCAATGAATTCAGAGAGAATTATTCATTGAATTCAAGCAATTGAGTGACAATATTCATTGTAATTGTAATCTGTGAATGAAATGAGAAAATATGAAGTGGACGTAGGCTCGTTAACGCCGAACCACTATGAAAATCTTGTTGTCTTGCTTTTTCTATATTTTTCAGTTATTTCTTCATATCCTATACTCAAAATACGACAATTTGGGTGTTATGACCAAATTTAGGTCTAACATTTTTCTGTCTAACATATACCAACTGTAACGACCCGGATTTTTTCGACTTTGGTTATCGCCAGAAACACACTGATGACTAACCAAACATTGAAAAATACCGGAAAGTTAATGAAAGAAATTAGAGGGTGAGAATAGATAAGATAGAAACTTAGAATAGAAGAAGAAGACAACAACAACATCAGAGTAACATGAACCTCACAACGGAACGAATAAAATATAACATAACTTTGGAATATAAATCTGTACTTGAATATACATATCATGATCAAGTACAACACTTACAACACAGCAGAATAATAATAGCTATATAATCCTGAAGCCTCCTGCTCTAGCTCTTCAAGTATCTGTAAATCCCGACTACTTGACTGCTCATATAAAATTGAGCACCCAAGAGTTTAGGGAAAACAAAACAAAATAAACTCCGGGTCAGTTATGGGACTGGTATGAGTAAAACAGTTTGAACAGTTCGAACACGTAACCGATATCTCATAAGACCACGCCGCATAACGGAACGGGTTTTTCCCTTATGAGAATCCAAAATATCTTTATATCAAAACTCATTGATATTATAATAATGTCTATCAACAACAATATAATAATCATCTAGCAGAAACACTTTCATCTCACGTTCTACATACATAGTATACAATCAAAGTCGCAAGCACGTATTGGGTAATGGATTTCCAACTATGACAAGGTATGGGACCACCTTACGCTAGTGTACCTCTAGAGAGGAATACACTGGGTTTAACAAGAACATCTTGCAACCCGGCCACACATGACCGACCACTCATTTTGCTTGAGTGTATCGAATGTATATCACCAACGGTTGGGATCAGCAACCGTTTCCCGAATGGGACAGCATCAACAATAGATTTTTAGAAGTAAATGAAACTCTAGATCAAGTGATAATACACCCTAATAGGTGCGACCTACATAGCCATGTTGCCTGCCCGATTTCTGTCATTTTCCGGATGTGAGGTTAGAAGCTAAGCTTTATCATCACATCAGATTCACTTCGAATGCCACATTGTCAGATCCATCAAAATCACTAATTTGACGTCTACAACCATACATTACGTGTCAGCTAAAAGAAGTTTCCTTCTCCGCTTCCACTCTTGGTACGGTTGAAGAAATCAATGTACGTGACCTTTCTGGAAATACTCTGTCAGACATTCATCCATACAAGTCAATCTCATTCACTTAGAATGTCACATCGTCATACCCGCCAAATCACAAATTGATTTATCCAAAAATAACACGGGTATACAGCCAAGAGAAACGAATTCCTCCGCCACCAAACGTGAATATGTTTGAACAGATCAACTTACGTGATCTATTGGATATACTCTGTCAGACCTTCGTCCATACAAGTTGTCCTGGGACTGGATAAACCGAAGGCACTATCCAGTACATCCATCTTAGGCACTGCACTGTTATCTAAGACTTATACAATAGCCCATGCATTTTACTCCGTCTTCAATTTTCTTTGGAATATATGATTTACAACGCTTATGCCAATACAAAGTGGTTCTATGGATAATAATCCAACCGGTCTCTCCATATTAACAACGTTAAAATGGTCAAAACTTCGATAGTCGGTGAGTTAACTATCAAAGAAAACAAGTGTGCAAACAACGATATTATTTCCAAATGGAAATCATATCGATCAATCATCATTTATCTCTTTAGATCATAAATTTACTTAACTCCTGTTTCTATATATTCTAATTTCTTATTTCGATTATCAGAAAACATTTCTGATTCTTACTTGGAAAACGTTTCCAAAACTCCTTTACGATCAAACCTTACCATTCCTTAGTTAAGAAGGAAGTCAATCAAGTTGGGGTATAATTACCTCTCAGACCTTAACTGAACAACGTAATAACTTCGAAATGGTCAAGTTTATCTTTTAATCTCTAACAACTTCTTTACGTCTTCCTCGGATTCAATTTACGAATCCATTTCTTTATTGAAAACATAGATTATAACGATAACGTTATAATCCCTACTTTCGAATATCTAACTTCAATTATAACTTTTATGCTTTAATTTGAATAATTAACCTAACAACAAATTTATTTATAAATAAATAAATCTTGATTTAATAACTGGAAAGTAAAATTCGATATAATCGAATTCGGCGTATAACTCTCTTTCGAGTAATCTCTATTTGATTAACTCTTCTTCAAATAACCTATATTCGATTATCTCCTTCCTTTCGAATATACTATATTCGATTACTCCTTCTGGAATAAACGATATTCGATAATCCCTCTTCGAATAACTAATATTTGATAACTCTTTCTTTTCAAATATCTTATATTTGAAAATCTCACTTTCGAATAAACTATATTCAATAATCTCTTTTCGATTAAACTATAATCGATAACTCCTTTCGATGAAGCTAACATCGATTAACTCCTTTCGATGAAAATAACATCGAATAATTCCTTTCGATGAAACTAACATCGAATAACTCCTTTCGATGAAACTAACATCGAATAACTCCTTTCGATGAAACTAACATCGATTAACTCCTTTCGATGAAACTAACATCGATTAACTCCTTTCAATGAAACTAACATCGATTATCTCTCTTACGAATAACTAGATTTGAAAACCTTTCTTCGAATAAACTATATTCGATTAACTTTATTGATTTAACTCTAATCGATTAACCCTTCACTTAACTCCTTACTTAACTCTTTAACTCTATTCGAATAAACTATATTCGATTATCTCCTTTTAACTCGATTTTGATAACTAATATTCGATAACTCCTTTTAATTAACTCTAATCGATTTATTCTAATTCGATTAACTTTAGTGGATAACGTTTATTCATTTATAAAGATTTACTTTTAGTAACGGTTCTTCACTTTATCAATTTTCTCTTTAATAACGTTACTTCACTCACACAAGTGTTGTGTACCCATCCTACTTAAACTATCGGTGTTAAAACCAATATCTCTTTCCTATATAAGTTCAGACTTATATCTTCCATTTATCGAATGATAAATATTTAATTTAATTTATAAACTGTTATTTATAAATTTATCTTTTCCCTTTTATCTGTTAAAAATAGATTTCCATCTTCTATTCATTTTCAGAATATTTCTTTAGTTTAATCCTATTTATTTAATTAATAAATATTTCTTTTCAATTCTATTTATTTAACCAATAAATAATTCCCTTTCATCTTTCTATTTATTTTCTAAACAAATATCTCATTTAACATTCTATTTATTTAACCAATAAATATTATTCTTTATGAAATCCTTTGATTTTATAAATAATTTCCTATCTTATAAAATTCCTTGATTTTATAAATATTTTCTCTTATATAAATTCTAATTCATTTTATAAATGAATATCCCTTTTTTTAAAATCCTTTGATTTTATAAACAAACTTCCCTTTTTATTCTATTTGTAAATGGTCTACAAATATCGCTCGTTCTATTTCATTTGTAATTATTTTACAAATATCTTCTCTTATCCTTGTTTTACCAACAATTTCCTTTATATTTGTTTTACAAAAGAATTTCCTTTTAATTTGTTTTACAAAACAATTTCCCTTTAATTTGTTTAACAAACAAATTCCTTTATATTTGTTTAACAAGTTATTTCCTTTATATTTGTTTAACAAACAAATTCCTTTTAAAACTCTTTTGATTTTATAATTATTTCTTTATAAAAATCCTTTTTCCTTTTATCTATAAAATCCAGCGATTTTATATAAATAAATTATTTTCAAATTATACTTTGAAAAATCTCCTTTTATCATTCTGGGATTTTTAACAGTATTTAAAATACCAAATCAAATGATCGATATCATTTGAAACACACATCATCATCAACAGAATTTATATCACATCATATATTACAATACATGAACAGAACAGTAAAATAAATGTTGAGGAACCCAGTTGGGTCCCTCCAACCTGTTTCCCTGCATCACAGATGTTAAACAACACGAGTATACAATATTCTGATAAACAGAATCAATATTCGATTAACAGTATATATATATCGTTATCCATAATTTCAACCAATACACAAACCATTCAACCAATCAGTTAACACACAACAATCAGTCATCATTTATCAGTTCTAAATATACGTTATAAAAAATAGAACTGTTCAGAGTTGGGGAGTTTTACTCACATTGGACTATCATCGTTATTTAACGATAATTGTCGTTGATTTAGATCGGACAATTTATTTCGCCATAAATTGTAATGAGCTCAATTCCACTTCCAGTCAGTTCCGGTGTGTGGCTCTCGTCCATACGGTCCTAATGCGACTGACGGTTCGATTTTCTGATAAGGTATGATCGAGTTATCGCGTTAACAAGTTGGACACTATTTAAATTAGATAAAAACTTGATTTTAAAACATATTGGGCTTTTACCCCTTTCCGGCCCACTTACCCTTCAAATACCCAACCCGACATTCTCCTTTCTTCCCCAATATAATTTGTCGTGACCCCCTGTTCTTCATCAGCCCATTCGAAGATCTTCCACCGCCTTCTTCCACCTTGTTTCACCATCGTTCATCCCGAAACAACCACCAATATTCTTAGCTAAATCTCCTCTTCATCCCCATACAGATATCGCCATACTCGGTGTAAAACTTCCGAGCCTCAACGTTGGGTTCCGCTACAGCAACGAGGGAAAGATCGAATCTTTTTGTGCTTGAATATCCCCATAAAAACAAAACCGAACCTCCTCGATCCCCTAAGTCCGAATACGAACTCGAAAATCCCTCTCGATGCTTAAAAATCACGAATCCTTTAACCATAAAACCCACGGTACAAAATAGGACGACGGAAAAACCCAACCGAGAGCAGCAACACTACCACCAGATTGAAGAGCTTCGCGTACTGATCAAGAATATATACATCCCATGATTTTAGGAATTTCGGTTGATTTTCCTTTGATTTTGTTTCTCACGTTGTGTTTGAATCCAAAGGAAATACTGCGGCGGCTTGAGATGATTTATACTGAGGATGATATCTTTGTGTGGATGGAAATATATGTGTGTGTGGCCTTTGTTTAGTCCATTCATTTTGTTAGGATATTTTATATTCGTTTCTATCTTTCAAAATTCCGCGTGATCATACACGATATTCAAAAATCACGAAACTGGACGTGTAACAAGAGTTCGACATTACGGTCCCAACGAAACTGGTTTCGTCGAATTCCGACATCGTATGCTCACACAGCGTATTTTTAACCGTCGAAAAACTGACTGTTTCTCACTCTAAAAATCCGTATGGCCACACAGTGACTCTAAAAATCACGGAAATTGAAATCTAACAATAATTTGACATTACGAATCCAACAAAATTGGTTTCGTTGAATTCTGAGGTCGTATAAAAAACAGGCTATTTTTAAAGCTCTGAGTGACCCATTTAAATGTATAAATATATTTAAATATAATTAAATTAAATATAAATAAATTTATATTATCGTATATACTCACAGTGGAATACCATACAGCTCTAGAATATTCCTATATGAATTTCTAACTCGATATTCACTTCTGGGTCAACCCGATATTCGATTTATATTGAAATCCCTTTTAAAAATATAAATAATCCTTTAATAAATTATAAAGGAATTCCACAGCGACTTTTCTAGAATTTGATTTGGACGTAAATCTCTATCCGACGAAATCCCAACTTTTTCTCTTCCACTAGAAAGATATTCTCCACCAGCTCCACACGTTTCTTGTTTCACAGAAATCCGGTTTAAAACGGCTCCTGTATACTCGTTTAAAGTTCGAATCGCCAATTCGCGAACTACCGCGCCATTTCGAGCTCTATTTTAATTATATTATAATTCTATGTTCAAACTGACGTCGATTGAATATATTCGTCAATATAATTCAACTCTAAGCTGAATTAAATATCACAGATGATCCAGTTCACACCATATCGCCAATTCAGCCAATTCTGATTATTTCAGAATTAAATATATTATTTAATTTATTATTTTAATTAAATATTCGCCATTATTTAATTACACGACCATTAAATCCTTTAATTCACTATTTAAATAATTAAATTAATTAATTATTATATCCCTGCAAATGCGGGTCATTACAATTATTGTTTTCAGTGTTATTTGATGTTCATTCTGGTGTAATTCTATATTTTTGTACTGCTATTTTTGTTTATGTGTTATATTCCAAAGATTATCCTAACCACCGTCCTACGGTGTTCGGGGTCATCTCAGTGCCCCATTTAACTTCATCATTACCTTTAATACCATCGAAGTCAACTATTATTGAGTATTTTTTATCACTTGGTGGAGGACAGTTATTTGCTTCAAGCTCCTCATTTGTAACTTCATTTGCACTACCAATGCAATTGTTCGACATTCTGCATTAAAAAGAATTAATATGCATATTGAAACTAATATGCGTGCTTGATTTTATTTTACAAATGGATGATGAATATGAACAAAGCAAAATCCAAAAAGCAAAATCATTTAATGCATTTCACCTAAATAAGCAAAACAATACAAATATTCATTTCAAAATTACATCTCTTTCATTTAAATACATTTCAGCAATGGTACTAAATTCTGTTATTCTCTCAAAACAGACAGAAAATTGGTTGGTATGGTGTAGTCATCTACGTTGTCTGTCATGCGCTTTGGAGAACGTCGAACAATGGACCAATCAGAATTTTGAGTGTCTTGCACATAGAAAACTTGACATGCTTCAGTTGCTAGAATAGATGGCTCGTCATACTCCCCATTCCCAATTTTGAGTCTATTCAAGTTCACCATCAACAAATGGGAATCGGTACAAATATTACAATCATTTATCTTATTCGCAATGTTTACCCAATCACAATAGAATACAACATGTTGGAAATCATGATAATCAACCTCTATGGTTTCTTTAATGATACCATACCAAGTAGTGTCATCATCCGTAGGATTTATATCTTTTGCACTTGCAACAAATGTGGTGATTGCATCCATGTAAACACCGCTATCTTGGATTGAATGACTGTCATCATAACATTGAGGAGACAATATATATCCGTTCACTCTGTACTTAAGATAACTTTTAGATTCCCACTTTGGACCACTAACATATTGCCATAACATTGTATTCATGCATTTTTCTTGTAGAAGCTGCCATGAATGAACAAACTTGAACGTCCAACATAAAAAGAAGAAAACTTACAATTTTTATATATATTGAAATAATATACCTTTTTGTGTAACCAATCAATAAATTTGGTTTGAATGATTACTTCTGTCATTTTGGCAACTTTTCTTTTACCGCAAGAAACATCTTCTAAGGACGAGCGATATGCACTACAAATTAGATATTATCATGTAAATATATTTCATACTTTATGTCATTGGTATCTATTAAAATATAGAGAAAATTCATACATATAATATTCGTCTCTTTCAGGAATATCGATACTAAAAAGTAACCACCTTCGAATTTGAACACGTTGCACCCTAGTTAGCTTAATACATTTTCCTTCCATGATGGGACGTTCATATATATCATCACCATCATCTAAAAAAGATGCTTGTGTCGAACTATGATTTTCATCATGTGGGTTCGGCATATACTCCATTGCATATCTAACTGATTCTGAAACAAGGTATGCTTCAGCAATTGATCCTTCTATGTAGCTTGTTGCTAGGTATATTTTTGCATTCATTCATTGCTCTAAAAATAGCACACATGCACATATATTTAGAAATTATCACTTTGAAATAACATTCATAAAATTTGTAAGAAAAATATATCACCTTTCAAATGGATACATCCATATGTAGTTTGCAGGTCCATATAGCAAAGCTTGGTCGGCTAGATGCACCATAAGATGAATACTTATATCAAAGAAGTCCGTCGAAAAATAATGCACTTGCACACATAATGCCTCAGAACACTACATCAAAATCCTCATTTAGCAATGGTTTTAAGCCGTTGCAACGACCCGGGTTGCTATCATTTAGCAATGGCTCAAAGCCATTGCTAAATTTGTTTTTAGCAACGGATCTAAGCCGCTGCGAAATTAAATTTTTGCAACGGTTAATATCCATTGCAGAATTCTGTTCAGCAACGGCTCATGTCCGTTACTACATGTTGTAATACAACCAATAATTTCTGTTAAGCAACGGCTATTGGCCATTGCTTATTTTATTTAGCAACGGTTTTAAGCCGTTGCTGTGTTAAAAAATTTACCAAAAAAATAATTTTTTTTATTTCTTTCCTTGCATTTCATATTCAACAGAAATCTATTAATATTTGATATAAATACCATAACTGTTCAGAAAATTACGATAATTTCAATACATATGTTGCTTCATAAAGTACAAATACCAAAATACTATTCCGATCTTACATTCTGAGTTCACCAAAACAATATTACACCACACACATACCATCATAAAGTACTAATACACCACTCATACCATCATAAAGTACTAATACTACAAACATACCATCATAAAGTACTAATACTACAAGCATAAACCATAATTGACAGTTTCAAACATTCATCATAATCAAAATATCATACTATAAGCCATAAGTGTTGCCCAAGAAAAGTAGACCGCATCTCCCTTAAACCATTAAGTAACCTGCCAAGAAAAGCAGCTTCATTAAGTAAGAAATCCAGACAACATATCCTAAAACAACACCAATTAAGAACACAACTTAAGCTCAAAAAACTGCAAATCATATGAAGAGAAAACTGCAAATCTATTTGATGTCGTCCGTGCACTTAACTGTTATAAACCATTTGTTTACTCCCTATTAGAAAAATTGTAATGACCCAGGATTTCGACCAACTAATTTTAAATATTTAGAATGGATTTAAATATTTAGTTGATAATATAAATGAATTTTTATATTTATGTTATCGATTTAAATATCGATTTCGATTTAATATCGTATATATTAAATTATCAAAATAAGGAATCAGCGAATAACTGAATTCAAAGTGAAAACTGATTTGAAAACAATTCAGATAATCAATACATAATTCTATTTGAATTAGAATAATAATATTCAATAATTATCGAAGAATTTAAATGGTTTGAAATTTAAATTAAATCGATTTAAATTGATATTTGTTCGGGATGATCGAACTGGACTTTGATACCTATCCCAGTGTGTTCGGAATAGTGGTATAACCTTAGAGTTGATAGTTGCTGGGTTCAGAAAGGTGTTCGGAATCAGGGTGTATTTTAATTTAAGGACACGGGTCCTAAAACAAAATAAAATAGCATAGGTTTGTGGTCCGAAATAAAACAATAAGGAGGAAAGGTAATAGCCGCAGAAATTAAAAGATGGAGAATGGAACACGTTCTCCTCCTCAACACCCAGAAATTTGCCTTGCTGTTCAAAAATAAACCTCATCGATCCTTTATAAAATCACGCATACTTCTCCCTCCTCCCTTTCATTCTTCTGTTCTTTATTTTCTTCAAAATAAAAACCAATCGCGTGATAATGGGGATCTCGATACCGAAGCTCCATTCGAAGATCTGGGACTCGCATAAACACGGTTTGCTAGGGTTCGGTTCTTTTGGGGACGGGATCGACGTTACCTCAACGGAAATTAGGGTACGAAATGGGTTCGAACTACATCGGGTAAATCGACATCGAACTGGAGACGGGAGGGGATTTTGACTCTGATGACGTTCTGCGATTTGATGGAGGAACCGAAATCGAACACTGCAAGGATCCCCGAAGCTCGAGCCTGGCTAGAAGCAGTCGCGATTCACAATGAGACTAGGTCACGAGTTCGATTGGGTTAGGGCATCGATTCTGGGGTGTTCAAGATAGGTGCGAACTGGTTGATTTAGAAGGGAGCTCGAATAAACAACGAATCGCGAGACTGCTGGAGGCACTCGCATACGTGAAGCAGATGGGGTATCGGCGACATGATTTGCAGAGGTGATTCCATCCTTCGTTGAGGGGTCGACTGTTGCAAAGGATCGATTGGAAGATGCACAATGGGGGAAAACAACTGCGTTGACATTAGGGGAGTGCGGTTACTGATGATGGTTGGGAACTGGGGCTGTCTGATGTAGGAGGAAGTTTTTCTTTTGATTAAGGTATTTTTATTTATTTTATTTCTAATTTAAAACTCTTTAGGGAAATAAGTTTATATAAAATTAAATAGATTAATTTATATAAAAGGAAAATAGTTAGTAAAGAAAGTGAAATGTATAGACTAATCATTAATAAAATTAAGGTTTAAATTGGAATTTTATTATGTGAGGAATTAACTAAATTGAATTCGTAAAATTTAGATAATTCGAATTTTATTGATTTTTGTTGTACTTTGGAAAATAGATGTATGGAAGAATCGCTATGAAATTTATATAATATGCTTCAGTGGATATTCAGCGCAAATAAAAATCAAGTGAGTAAACCTCACTCACCATTTAATTAGAATTATTTCTAGTTGTTAAAAATAATTGCTATGCTTGTTTGAATATTGTTTGGTTGATTTAAAATATATATTAGTTATTTAGGACTATTATATATATATTGGGTTGATGATTGGTTGGATTCCCGCAGTTTCATTAGCGGATGCCCGCGGTACCATAGCGGATGATTACCCTATACGCCCCACGCTATGATTAGTGGATGACCTTCATACCGCGATATCCTGCCTCGAAGCAGGATGGGTATTACTATGTTGACTAACATCTGTGGATGCAGGAAAACAGGTTGGAGGAATCCAACTGGATTCCTCAAAAATATATTTTCTGTTGTTGTTTGTTTGATTTCATATATATTCGTATATGGTGTGTTAAAAATCAAATGATTGAAAATTGGTTGATTTGATTGTTTAAAAATATAATTGGGGCTTGAATATTGATTTATAAAAAAATATCGGAAAGGGTATTTGATATTTAAAAAGGAAATTCTATTTTTATAAATAGAATTTGAATTTTTAAATAAAACTATAGAAAATATTAACTTGTTTAAAGGTATATAAAACAAGTGATTGAATTTATAAACTTTGTTTATAAATGAAAAGATGGAAAAAGTGATTGAATTTATACACTTTGTTTATAAATGGAAAGATGAAAAAAGTGATTGAATTTATACACTTTGTTTATAAATGAAAAGATGGAAAAAGTGATTGAATTTATAAACTTTGTTTATAAATGAAAAGATGGAATTTGAATTGAATTTATACACTTTGTTTATAAATGAAAAGATGGAAAAAGTGATTGAATTTATACACTTTGTTTATAAATGAAAAGATGGAAAAAGTGATTGAATTTATAAACTTTGTTTATAAATGAAAGGATGGAATTTGAATTGAATTTATAAACTTTGTTTATAAATGAAAAGATGGAATTTGAATTGAATTTATACACTTTGTTTATAAATGAAAAGATGGAATTTGAATTGAATTTATAAAAGTTGTTTATAAATGGAAAGGTGGGATTTGAATTGAAGTTATAAACGTGGTTTATAAATAATGTCGAGAATTCAAATGGACTTTGAGTATAAGGAATTGAAATAGAGATTTGAATAATCAAATTCAAATGGAGTTAAACTATAGATTTGAATATAGAAATTCAAATAGACTTTAAACTATAGATTTGAATATAGAAATTTAAAGGGACTTTAAGCGATTTGAATATAGAATTCAAATGGACTTTAAACTATAGAATTTGAAAATAGAATTCAATTGAAGTTTTAAATAAAGAGAATTCAAATAGAATTGAATTGGAATTTGAATAGAGTAGTCGATAAGGAAACGAGAGTATGAGTAACAGATTTAATTAATAAATTGAGTTAAAACGATTGTTATAGTTAAAATAGATTGGACAGGTATAAATATACAGGAGACAGGTATGGAATAAAGTATAGAAGTGAAATAAATAGAATGCCCAACAAAAAGGTACGTATTTAATTTCCATATGAGATTTTATGCGCCGTATCGGCAAGCCGCTTGGCTTTTTCTTTTTCTTTTTCTTTTTGAGATAAGAAGGACCGGGAAAGCTATTTGAAATTTCCCGATGCTCCCGGTACAAAGGAGGTTATGGCGAATTTTTCCGGGAATTTAAGGAGATAGAATATTTTTAAGATAATTTGATAGTTAGAAATTTACATATCAAAATATATAGAAGTCGATAAGAAAACGAACGTAGAAATAGAATAGTATAATCAAAAAGGAAGTATAAGAATAAAACCTCGTAAGGATAAAAGAGAAAGTATATGTGTTTAAAAGTGAAGAAGTAGTGGTATGGTATTGATTATTCGAGTAAGTAGTCTTGTCTGTTTTGACGTTAAATGTTATTCAGTCAAGGTCTGAGAGGTAATTATACCCCAACTTGGTTGATTTCATGATATACCGATAAGTAGCAAGATTCAGGCTCGAAGATGAATGTGGAATTAGAATTCGTTAAATACTGTATTTGGGTTGTCGTAACGATGTTTTACACAACATCTGTTTTAACCCAAATATGTGCAAAGCTTGGAAATAGAATAATGAATATTTCTAAAGCTAGAAATTTAAGGAAGGAGATATATGGAAATATTTTCCAAATAACGTAACAGGCCAATATGGTTATTGAAAATATTTGGTTAACAAATATTGATAAGAAATAGAGAAGAGATTTAATTAATGGAATATTAATTAAAGGTCCCGTGATTGTTGGATGTTTGGATGAACACTTGTTTTATTCGATAGTTAAATCATCGACTATCGAAACACTTGTTTTTATTCGATAGTTAAATCACAGACTATCGAAGTTTTGACCATCGTTGTCAATATGGAGAGACCGGTTGGATTATTATCCGAAGAACCACTCCATATCGGCAGTAGCGTGCGAATCAGATTATATAAAGATAAATCGAAGATGGAGTAGAGTGCAAGGACTTTTTCTATAAATAGAAATAGTGCCTTCAGTCCATCCTGTTCCTGGGTGACGTATATGGATGAATGTCTGACAGAGTATTTCCAGAAAGGTCACGTACATTGATTTCTTCAACCGTACCAAGAGTGGAAGCGGAGAAGGAAACTTCTTTTAGCTAACACATAATGTACTGTTGAGGACGTCAATCGGTGATGTGATGGATTTGACGATGTGACATTCGAAGTGAATATGGCGTGATGATAAAGCGTAGCTTCTAGCCTCATCAACCGGTAAATGACAGAAATCGGGCAGGCAACATGGCTATGTAGGTCACACCTATTAGGGTGTATAATCACCTGATCTAGAGTTTCATTTACTTCTAAAAATCTATTGTCGATGCTGTCCCATTCGGGAAACGGTTGCTGATCCCAATCGTTGGTGATATACATTCGATACACTCAAGCGAAATGAGTGGTCGGTCATGTGTGGCTGAGTTGCAAGATGTTCTTGTTGAACTCGGTGTATTCTCCTCTAGAGATATACCAGCGGAAGGTGATTCCATACCTTGTCATAGTTGGAAATCCATTACCCAATACGTGCTTGCGGTTTTGATTGTATATATATGTGGAACGTGAGATGCAAACGTTCCACTAGATTGTTATCTACTTGATTTAGACATTATTATAATATCAAAAGAGTTTTGATATAAAGATAAGTCAAGTGTTTGGATTTTCATAAGGGAAAAACCCGTTCCGTGTTATACGGCGTGGTCTTATGTGATATCATTTAGTTTTCTGAAACTGTTTTAAACTGTTTACTCATACCAGTCCCATGACTGACCCGGAGTTTATTTTGTTTTGTTCTACCTAAACTCTTGGGTGCCTAAATTTGTACGGGCAGTCAAGTAGTTCAGGATTTTACAGATCTATCTAAAGGAGCTTGGAGCAGGAGGCTTCAGCGTTATCCAGTTATAGTTATTCCGTTATGTTGTAAGTGTTGTACTCTGATAAGTGTATGATATACAGTTAAGATTTTGTATTTCAAAGATGTGCTATATTATACTTTGTTCCGCTGCGATGTGAGATTCTGTGTTGTTATTTCTGTTCTTCTTCTACCTCTTTCTTCTAAAAAAAAATGTCTCGTATTTTCGTGATATTTGGGTTGGACGTATGATGTATAAAGTCAACTCTGATGTTGCGGATTTGCGGGTCATTACAGTTGGTATCAGAGCTTAGGTTGAGCGAATACCTAGGCTTGTTGGAATGTGCTCATTAGAGATAGGATCAGTAGTATCCTAGAATGAGTTAAGCGTATATATATACGAGAGAGCGTATTTGTTATTTGATATAAAAACTGTTTTATATTGTGTTGACTAGTCTGTTGAGTGGATTATAAATTTTGGTCGAATCGTGGGACGCCACGAAGTCGATAGGAATTTATAAACACTTGAACAGAAGATTGAACACGATATTGTTTTTAAATCGTTGAATTGATTGTTAGGTTTATAATCGAATAAGATTATAAAAACTGAAATAGATATATAACCAGTAGAATTTGTATATGAAATCAAATATACAAATGTGATAAATTGAAATTGAATTCCAACCAGAATTCAGAATTTAAAATCCTGGGAGTTTGGAAAATATTTTTCTAAATGGATTTTGAAAGAAATATAGCACTGGACTCATTCAGTAGTTGGGAAATAATTCTGATGATGGTCGCAACATCATCAGTGTTCATTTCCGAATTTCTAAGTGATGAATTGCTACCTTAGAAAAGTTTTTGATGGAAATTTGTTTGAAAAGAAACAAGTTGTTTGAAAATTCAAATGTTTTGAATTTGAGATAGATATAAATATATGTATATATTTATATAACTTCAAAAGAATTTTGAAATGAGAATTGGAATATAGATTTCAAATAGAAGTAAAATAAAGGAATTTGAATATATATATAATTCAAATAGAAGTGAAATAGAATTTGAATTCAAAGGAATTCAAATGAGTTTGAAAAGAAGAAAATTCAAATAGAAATTGTATAAGAAAGATTGAAATGGAATTTGAATTCAAAGGAATTCAAATGGATTTGAATAAAGAAAAGTCAAATAGAGATTTGAATATTAGAATTCAAATGGAATTTGGTTAAATAGAATTTCAAAGAGAATACAAAGTGGAGGTTGAATATTAGAATTCAAAGAAAATATAAAGTTTGAAATAGAATTTTAGATAAAGGAGTTAAAATAGAATTTAAATTGAACAAAGGATTTCAGATGGATTTTGAATAAAGAAAATTCAAATAGAAATTGAAAATAAGAAACTCAAATAGAATCTGAAGATAAGGAAATTAAATTAGAATTTGAATCGAAGGAAATTCAAATAGAAATTGAATAGAAGGAAATAATATAGAGTTTGAATAAAGAAATTCAAATGGAATTTGAATATTTTAAATTAAGATAGAGGACTTGAATATTTGAAGAGAAATAGATCGGGAATATTATGTGAAATGGATTTGATATATATTAAAAATATATCAAAATGGAGTTGAATTTATTATAAACAACGTTAAAACGTTTATATTTATAAATATAATTAAAACGAGCTCGTCGCAGCATGGCAGTTCGTAAATTGGCGATTCGAACTTCAATTTAGTATACAGAACTCAATTGAAGTCGGAATTCTTTGAAACAAGAATCGTCGGGACCGGTTGAACAATAGTTTTCTAATGGAAGAGAAAAATCTAGATTTCGTCGTATAGATTTTGAGTTATGTCAAAATCAAATTTTTAGAAAAGCAGCGCCAGAAACCATTAAAAACCACAACGGTTTAATTAAATAAATAAAAGGATTTTTAAAGGAAATAAAATCCGAATTGGCATTAGAAAATATAGACTTGAGTTATAAAATAAATATGAACTCCAGTGAAGTAAGTGAGATGATTTTTAAGACAAAAATCATACTTTAAATGGTTAAATAGAATTAACTAAATTTGAGAATAATTAGTTAATGGAAAGTTAAATCGAAATTGAATTTTTGTATAAGTGAAAGAGATTGAGAATTTACATTCGAAATCGAATATATAACTCGAGTTAAAATTATAATTAGATTTGTTTATAATTAAGTGGGCATATATTTGAACAAGTTATATTCAAATGGAAAGGGTGAAATAGGCAAAACGGTTAATTAGCAACTAGTTAATGGGAATTTGAATGATTGAAAATTTAACTTAGGTAAGTTAAATAGATCGAAATGAATAAATTGAGTAAAATCAATGTGAATATGAATTGAGTTTGAATAAAGGAAAAACCAAAAGAGATAAAAAGGAAACATATTTGTAACACAAATACAAAGGAAGTTATGTGCAAACAAATAGAAGGGAGTATTTGTAATACATTTACAAATAGATTCAATGGAAATATTTTAGAATGTTATAAATGAGATATTTATTTGTTAAATAAATAGAATTAATCAAAGGAATATTCAGAAGATGGAAATCTGTTTTTAACAGATATATAGAAGAGATAAATTTATAAATAGCAGTTTATAAATTAAATTAAGTATTTATCATTCGATAAAATGGAATATATAAGTCTGAACTTATATAGAGAAGAGATATCGGTTTTTAACACCGATAGTTTTAAATAGAAGGGGTACGCAACACTTGTATAAGTGAAGTAACGTTTTTAAAAGAGAACATGTATAGAGTGAAGAACCGTTACAAAAAGTAAATCTTTATAAATGAATAAACGTTATCCAATAGGAGTTATTCGAATAGGAGAAGTCGATTAGAGTTAGAATAAATCGATTAGAGTAAGAATTAACCAGTTAGAGTTAATCAGTTAGGGTTAATCCGTAGAGTTAGTTGAATATTAGTGATTCAATCAGAGTTTATCGAATATTTGTTATTCAAATTTAGAGTTAACCCGATAGAGTTAATTGAACATAGTAAATCGAATTAGGATTTAATTGAATGTTAGTTATTCACTTAAAGTTGATTGAATATAGTTATTGAGATAGAGTTAGTCAAACATAGTTACTCAGGATAAGTTGCCATTTCGTACGACTGCTAGCGTAATTCGCAAGGCTGTAGATAGCCTAGGGCGGTCGGATGTTTCCTGGGGGAATCAGGCGTAACCATTGTGATCGCTGTGATCTAGAGTCAAGCGAATGGAGTTAAATTGAATATAGTTTATTTGAAAGAAGTTATCGATTATTAGTAAATTGAAGGAGTTATCGATTATTTGTTAATCGAAATGAGTTATCGATTATTTGTTAATCGAAATGAGTTATCGATTAGTTTAATCGAAGTGAGTTACAGAATATTGGTTATTCGAAGGAGTTATCGAATTTAGTTATTCGATGGAGTTAATTGATAAGAGTAAATTGAATAGAGTAAATCGAATATAGTTTATTCGAAGAAAGGTTTTCGAATCTAGTTATTCGAAAGATAGAATATCGAATATAGTTATTCGAAGGGAGGAGTTATCGAATAGGGATTTATTCGACAGAGAGTTACGTATTGAAGTTTGAAATGTGAGTATCAACATAAATAAGTTTTGAAAAGAAAATTGGGTTTGTAGCACTTTTTCTACCTTAGCAATTTCGAGGACGAAATTATTTTAAGTGGGGAAGATTGTAATGACCCGGGATTTCGACCAACTAATTTTAAATATTTAGAATGGATTTAAATATTTAGTTGATAATATAAATGAATTTTTATATTTATGTTATCGATTTAAATATCGATTTCGATTTAATATCGTATATATTAAATTATCAAAATAAGGAATCAGCGAATAACTGAATTCAAAGTGAAAACTGATTTGAAAACAGTTCAGATAATCAATACATAATTCTATTTGAATTAGAATAATAATATTCAATAATTATCGAAGAATTTAAATGGTTTGAAATTTAATTTAAATTGATATTTGTTCGGGATGATCGAACTGGACTTTGATACTTATCCCAGTGTGTTCGGAATAGTGGTATAACCTTAGAGTTGATAGTTGCTGGGTTCAGAAAGGTGTTCGGAATCAGGGTGTATTTTAATTTAAGGACACGGGTCCTAAAACAAAATAAAATAGCATAGGTTTGTGGTCCGAAATAAAACAATAAGGAGGAAAGGTAATAGCCGCAGAAATTAAAAGATGGAGAATGGAACACGTTCTCCTCCTCAACACCCAGAAATTTGCCTTGCTGTTCAAAAATAAACCTCATCGATCCTTTATAAAATCACGCATACTTCTCCCTCCTCCCTTTCATTCTTCTGTTCTTTATTTTCTTCAAAATAAAAACCAATCGCGCGATAATGGGGATCTCGATACCGAAGCTCCATTCGAAGATCTGGGACTCGCATAAACACGGTTTGCTAGGGCTCGGTTCTTTTGGGGACGGGATCGACGTTACCTCAACGGAAATTAGGGTACGAAATGGGTTCGAACTACATCGGGTAAATCGACATCGAACTGGAGACGGGAGGGGATTTTGACTCTGATGACGTTCTGCGATTTGATGGAGGAACCGAAATCGAACACTGCAAGGATCCCCGAAGTTCGAGCCTGGCTAGAAGCAGTCGCGATTCACAATGAGACTAGGTCACGAGTTCGATTGGGTTAGGGCATCGATTCTAGGGTGTTCAAGATAGGTGCGAACTGGTTGATTTAGAAGGGAGCTCGAATAAACAACGAATCGCGAGACTGCTGGAGGCACTCGCATACGTGAAGCAGATGGGGTATCGGCGACATGATTTGCAGAGGTGATTCCGTCCTTCGTTGAGGGGTCGACTGTTGCAAAGGATCGATTGGAAGATGCACAATGGGGGAAAACAACTGCGTTGACATTAGGGGAGTGCGGTTACTGATGATGGTTGGGAACTGGGGCTGTCTGATGTAGGAGGAAGTTTTTCTTTTGATTAAGGTAATTTTATTTATTTTATTTCTAATTTAAAACTCTTTAGGGAAATAAGTTTATATAAAATTAAATAGATTAATTTATATAAAAGGAAAATAGTTAGTAAAGAAAGTGAAATGTATAGACTAATCATTAATAAAATTAAGGTTTAAATTGGAATTTTATTATGTGAGGAATTAACTAAATTGAATTCGTAAAATTTAGATAATTCGAATTTTATTGATTTTTGTTGTACTTTGGAAAACAGATGTATGGAAGAATCGTTATGAAATTTATATAATATGCTTCAGTGGATATTCAGCGCAAATAAAAATCAAGTGAGTAAACCTCACTCACCATTTAATTAGAATTATTTCTAGTTGTTAAAAATAATTGCTATGCTTGTTTGAATATTGTTTGGTTGATTTAAAATATATATTAGTTATTTAGGACTATTATATATATATATATATATTGGGTTGATGATTGGTTGGATTCCCGCAGTTTCATTAGCGGATGCCCGCGGTACCATAGCGGATGATTACCCTATACGCCCCACGCTATGATTAGTGGATGACCTTCATACCGCGATATCCTGCCTCGAAGCAGGATGGGTATTACTATGTTGACTAACATCTGTGGATGCAGGAAAACAGGTTGGAGGAATCCAACTGGATTCCTCAAAAATATATTTTCTGTTGTTGTTTGTTTGATTTCATATATATTCATATATGGTGTGTTAAAAATCAAATGATTGAAAATTGGTTGATTTGATTGTTTAAAAATATAATTGGGGCTTGAATATTGATTTATAAAAAAATATCGGAAAGGGTATTTGATATTTAAAAAGGAAATTCTATTTTTATAAATAGAATTTGAATTTTTAAATAAAACTATAGAAAATATTAACTTGTTTAAAGGTATATAAAACAAGTGATTGAATTTATAAACTTTGTTTATAGATGAAAAGATGGAAAAAGTGATTGAATTTATACACTTTGTTTATAAATGAAAAGATGAAAAAAGTGATTGAATTTATACACTTTGTTTATAAATGAAAAGATGGAAAAAGTGATTGAATTTATAAACTTTGTTTATAAATGAAAAGATGGAATTTGAATTGAATTTATACACTTTGTTTATAAATGAAAAGATGGAAAAAGTGATTGAATTTATACACTTTGTTTATAAATGAAAAGATGGAAAAAGTGATTGAATTTATAAACTTTGTTTATAAATGAAAGGATGGAATTTGAATTGAATTTATAAACTTTGTTTATAAATGAAAAGATGGAATTTGAATTGAATTTATACACTTTGTTTATAAATGAAAAGATGGAATTTGAATTGAATTTATAAAAGTTGTTTATAAATGGAAAGGTGGGATTTGAATTGAAGTTATAAACGTGGTTTATAAATAATGTCGAGAATTCAAATGGACTTTGAGTATAAGGAATTGAAATAGAGATTTGAATAATCAAATTCAAATGGAGTTAAACTATAGATTTGAATATAGAAATTCAAATAGACTTTAAACTATAGATTTGAATATAGAAATTTAAAGGGACTTTAAGCGATTTGAATATAGAATTCAAATGGACTTTAAACTATAGAATTTGAAAATAGAATTCAATTGAAGTTTTAAATAAAGAGAATTCAAATAGAATTGAATTGGAATTTGAATAGAGTAGTCGATAAGGAAACGAGAGTATGAGTAACAGATTTAATTAATAAATTGAGTTAAAACGATTGTTATAGTTAAAATAGATTGGACAGGTATAAATATACAGGAGACAGGTATGGAATAAAGTATAGAAGTGAAATAAATAGAATGCCCAACAAAAAGGTACGTATTTAATTTCCATATGAGATTTTATGCGCCGTATCGGCAAGCCGCTTGGCTTTTTCTTTTTCTTTTTGAGATAAGAAGGACCGGGAAAGCTATTTGAAATTTCCCGATGCTCCCGGTACAAAGGAGGTTATGGCGAATTTTTCCGGGAATTTAAGGAGATAGAATATTTTTAAGATAATTTGATAGTTAGAAATTTACATATCAAAATATATAGAAGTCGATAAGAAAACGAACGTAGAAATAGAATAGTATAATCAAAAAGGAAGTATAAGAATAAAACCTCGTAAGGATAAAAGAGAAAGTATATGTGTTTAAAAGTGAAGAAGTAGTGGTATGGTATTGATTATTCGAGTAAGTAGTCTTGTCTGTTTTGACGTTAAATGTTATTCAGTCAAGGTCTGAGAGGTAATTATACCCCAACTTGGTTGATTTCATGATATACCGATAAGTAGCAAGATTCAGGCTCGAAGATGAATGTGGAATTAGAATTCGTTAAATACTGTATTTGGGTTGTCGTAACGATGTTTTACACAACATCTGTTTTAACCCAAATATGTGCAAAGCTTGGAAATAGAATAATGAATATTTCTAAAGCTAGAAATTTAAGGAAGGAGATATATGGAAATATTTTCCAAATAACGTAACAGGCCAATATGGTTATTGAAAATATTTGGTTAACAAATATTGATAAGAAATAGAGAAGAGATTTAATTAATGGAATATTAATTAAAGGTCCCGTGATTGTTGGATGTTTGGATGAACACTTGTTTTATTCGATAGTTAAATCATCGACTATCGAAACACTTGTTTTTATTCGATAGTTAAATCACAGACTATCGAAGTTTTGACCATCGTTGTCAATATGGAGAGACCGGTTGGATTATTATCCGAAGAACCACTCCATATCGGCAGTAGCGTGCGAATCAGATTATATAAAGATAAATCGAAGATGGAGTAGAGTGCAAGGACTTTTTCTATAAATAGAAATAGTGCCTTCAGTCCATCCTGTTCCTGGGTGACGTATATGGATGAATGTCTGACAGAGTATTTCCAGAAAGGTCACGTACATTGATTTCTTCAACCGTACCAAGAGTGGAAGCGGAGAAGGAAACTTCTTTTAGCTAACACATAATGTACTGTTGAGGACGTCAATCGGTGATGTGATGGATTTGACGATGTGACATTCGAAGTGAATATGGCGTGATGATAAAGCGTAGCTTCTAGCCTCATCAACCGGTAAATGACAGAAATCGGGCAGGCAACATGGCTATGTAGGTCACACCTATTAGGGTGTATAATCACCTGATCTAGAGTTTCATTTACTTCTAAAAATCTATTGTCGATGCTGTCCCATTCGGGAAACGGTTGCTGATCCCAATCGTTGGTGATATACATTCGATACACTCAAGCGAAATGAGTGGTCGGTCATGTGTGGCTGAGTTGCAAGATGTTCTTGTTGAACTCGGTGTATTCTCCTCTAGAGATATACCAGCGGAAGGTGATTCCATACCTTGTCATAGTTGGAAATCCATTACCCAATACGTGCTTGCGGTTTTGATTGTATATATATGTGGAACGTGAGATGCAAACGTTCCACTAGATTGTTATCTACTTGATTTAGACATTATTATAATATCAAAAGAGTTTTGATATAAAGATAAGTCAAGTGTTTGGATTTTCATAAGGGAAAAACCCGTTCCGTGTTATACGGCGTGGTCTTATGTGATATCATTTAGTTTTCTGAAACTGTTTTAAACTGTTTACTCATACCAGTCCCATGACTGACCCGGAGTTTATTTTGTTTTGTTCTACCTAAACTCTTGGGTGCCTAAATTTGTACGGGCAGTCAAGTAGTTCAGGATTTTACAGATCTATCTAAAGGAGCTTGGAGCAGGAGGCTTCAGCGTTATCCAGTTATAGTTATTCCGTTATGTTGTAAGTGTTGTACTCTGATAAGTGTATGATATACAGTTAAGATTTTGTATTTCAAAGATGTGCTATATTATACTTTGTTCCGCTGCGATGTGAGATTCTGTGTTGTTATTTCTGTTCTTCTTCTACCTCTTTCTTCTAAAAAAAAATGTCTCGTATTTTCGTGATATTTGGGTTGGACGTATGATGTATAAAGTCAACTCTGATGTTGCGGATTTGCGGGTCATTACAGTTGGTATCAGAGCTTAGGTTGAGCGAATACCTAGGCTTGTTGGAATGTGCTCATTAGAGATAGGATCAGTAGTATCCTAGAATGAGTTAAGCGTATATATATACGAGAGAGCGTATTTGTTATTTGATATAAAAACTGTTTTATATTGTGTTGACTAGTCTGTTGAGTGGATTATAAATTTTGGTCGAATCGTGGGACGCCACGAAGTCGATAGGAATTTATAAACACTTGAACAGAAGATTGAACACGATATTGTTTTTAAATCGTTGAATTGATTGTTAGGTTTATAATCGAATAAGATTATAAAAACTGAAATAGATATATAACCAGTAGAATTTGTATATGAAATCAAATATACAAATGTGATAAATTGAAATTGAATTCCAACCAGAATTCAGAATTTAAAATCCTGGGAGTTTGGAAAATATTTTTCTAAATGGATTTTGAAAGAAATATAGCACTGGACTCATTCAGTAGTTGGGAAATAATTCTGATGATGGTCGCAACATCATCAGTGTTCATTTCCGAATTTCTAAGTGATGAATTGCTACCTTAGAAAAGTTTTTGATGGAAATTTGTTTGAAAAGAAACAAGTTGTTTGAAAATTCAAATGTTTTGAATTTGAGATAGATATAAATATATGTATATATTTATATAACTTCAAAAGAATTTTGAAATGAGAATTGGAATATAGATTTCAAATAGAAGTAAAATAAAGGAATTTGAATATATATATAATTCAAATAGAAGTGAAATAGAATTTGAATTCAAAGGAATTCAAATGAGTTTGAAAAGAAGAAAATTCAAATAGAAATTGTATAAGAAAGATTGAAATGGAATTTGAATTCAAAGGAATTCAAATGGATTTGAATAAAGAAAAGTCAAATAGAGATTTGAATATTAGAATTCAAATGGAATTTGGTTAAATAGAATTTCAAAGAGAATACAAAGTGGAGGTTGAATATTAGAATTCAAAGAAAATATAAAGTTTGAAATAGAATTTTAGATAAAGGAGTTAAAATAGAATTTAAATTGAACAAAGGATTTCAGATGGATTTTGAATAAAGAAAATTCAAATAGAAATTGAAAATAAGAAACTCAAATAGAATCTGAAGATAAGGAAATTAAATTAGAATTTGAATCGAAGGAAATTCAAATAGAAATTGAATAGAAGGAAATAATATAGAGTTTGAATAAAGAAATTCAAATGGAATTTGAATATTTTAAATTAAGATAGAGGACTTGAATATTTGAAGAGAAATAGATCGGGAATATTATGTGAAATGGATTTGATATATATTAAAAATATATCAAAATGGAGTTGAATTTATTATAAACAACGTTAAAACGTTTATATTTATAAATATAATTAAAACGAGCTCGTCGCAGCATGGCAGTTCGTAAATTGGCGATTCGAACTTCAATTTAGTATACAGAACTCAATTGAAGTCGGAATTCTTTGAAACAAGAATCGTCGGGACCGGTTGAACAATAGTTTTCTAATGGAAGAGAAAAATCTAGATTTCGTCGTATAGATTTTGAGTTATGTCAAAATCAAATTTTTAGAAAAGCAGCGCCAGAAACCATTAAAAACCACAACGGTTTAATTAAATAAATAAAAGGATTTTTAAAGGAAATAAAATCCGAATTGGCATTAGAAAATATAGACTTGAGTTATAAAATAAATATGAACTCCAGTGAAGTAAGTGAGATGATTTTTAAGACAAAAATCATACTTTAAATGGTTAAATAGAATTAACTAAATTTGAGAATAATTAGTTAATGGAAAGTTAAATCGAAATTGAATTTTTGTATAAGTGAAAGAGATTGAGAATTTACATTCGAAATCGAATATATAACTCGAGTTAAAATTATAATTAGATTTGTTTATAATTAAGTGGGCATATATTTGAACAAGTTATATTCAAATGGAAAGGGTGAAATAGGCAAAACGGTTAATTAGCAACTAGTTAATGGGAATTTGAATGATTGAAAATTTAACTTAGGTAAGTTAAATAGATCGAAATGAATAAATTGAGTAAAATCAATGTGAATATGAATTGAGTTTGAATAAAGGAAAAACCAAAAGAGATAAAAAGGAAACATATTTGTAACACAAATACAAAGGAAGTTATGTGCAAACAAATAGAAGGGAGTATTTGTAATACATTTACAAATAGATTCAATGGAAATATTTTAGAATGTTATAAATGAGATATTTATTTGTTAAATAAATAGAATTAATCAAAGGAATATTCAGAAGATGGAAATCTGTTTTTAACAGATATATAGAAGAGATAAATTTATAAATAGCAGTTTATAAATTAAATTAAGTATTTATCATTCGATAAAATGGAATATATAAGTCTGAACTTATATAGAGAAGAGATATCGGTTTTTAACACCGATAGTTTTAAATAGAAGGGGTACGCAACACTTGTATAAGTGAAGTAACGTTTTTAAAAGAGAACATGTATAGAGTGAAGAACCGTTACAAAAAGTAAATCTTTATAAATGAATAAACGTTATCCAATAGGAGTTATTCGAATAGGAGAAGTCGATTAGAGTTAGAATAAATCGATTAGAGTAAGAATTAACCAGTTAGAGTTAATCAGTTAGGGTTAATCCGTAGAGTTAGTTGAATATTAGTGATTCAATCAGAGTTTATCGAATATTTGTTATTCAAATTTAGAGTTAACCCGATAGAGTTAATTGAACATAGTAAATCGAATTAGGATTTAATTGAATGTTAGTTATTCACTTAAAGTTGATTGAATATAGTTATTGAGATAGAGTTAGTCAAACATAGTTACTCAGGATAAGTTGCCATTTCGTACGACTGCTAGCGTAATTCGCAAGGCTGTAGATAGCCTAGGGCGGTCGGATGTTTCCTGGGGGAATCAGGCGTAACCATTGTGATCGCTGTGATCTAGAGTCAAGCGAATGGAGTTAAATTGAATATAGTTTATTTGAAAGAAGTTATCGATTATTAGTAAATCGAAGGAGTTATCGATTATTTGTTAATCGAAATGAGTTATCGATTATTTGTTAATCGAAATGAGTTATCGATTAGTTTAATCGAAGTGAGTTACAGAATATTGGTTATTCGAAGGAGTTATCGAATTTAGTTATTCGATGGAGTTAATTGATAAGAGTAAATTGAATAGAGTAAATCGAATATAGTTTATTCGAAGAAAGGTTTTCGAATCTAGTTATTCGAAAGATAGAATATCGAATATAGTTATTCGAAGGGAGGAGTTATCGAATAGGGATTTATTCGACAGAGAGTTACGTATTGAAGTTTGAAATGTGAGTATCAACATAAATAAGTTTTGAAAAGAAAAATGGGTTTGTAGCACTTTTTCTACCTTAGCAATTTCGAGGACGAAATTATTTTAAGTGGGGAAGATTGTAATGACCCGGGATTTCGACCAACTAATTTTAAATATTTAGAATGGATTTAAATATTTAGTTGATAATATAAATGAATTTTTATATTTATGTTATCGATTTAAATATCGATTTCGATTTAATATCGTATATATTAAATTATCAAAATAAGGAATCAGCGAATAACTGAATTCAAAGTGAAAACTGATTTGAAAACAGTTCAGATAATCAATACATAATTCTATTTGAATTAGAATAATAATATTCAATAATTATCGAAGAATTTAAATGGTTTGAAATTTAATTTAAATTGATATTTGTTCGGGATGATCGAACTGGACTTTGATACTTATCCCAGTGTGTTCGGAATAGTGGTATAACCTTAGAGTTGATAGTTGCTGGGTTCAGAAAGGTGTTCGGAATCAGGGTGTATTTTAATTTAAGGACACGGGTCCTAAAACAAAATAAAATAGCATAGGTTTGTGGTCCGAAATAAAACAATAAGGAGGAAAGGTAATAGCCGCAGAAATTAAAAGATGGAGAATGGAACACGTTCTCCTCCTCAACACCCAGAAATTTGCCTTGCTGTTCAAAAATAAACCTCATCGATCCTTTATAAAATCACGCATACTTCTCCCTCCTCCCTTTCATTCTTCTGTTCTTTATTTTCTTCAAAATAAAAACCAATCGCGCGATAATGGGGATCTCGATACCGAAGCTCCATTCGAAGATCTGGGACTCGCATAAACACGGTTTGCTAGGGCTCGGTTCTTTTGGGGACGGGATCGACGTTACCTCAACGGAAATTAGGGTACGAAATGGGTTCGAACTACATCGGGTAAATCGACATCGAACTGGAGACGGGAGGGGATTTTGACTCTGATGACGTTCTGCGATTTGATGGAGGAACCGAAATCGAACACTGCAAGGATCCCCGAAGTTCGAGCCTGGCTAGAAGCAGTCGCGATTCACAATGAGACTAGGTCACGAGTTCGATTGGGTTAGGGCATCGATTCTAGGGTGTTCAAGATAGGTGCGAACTGGTTGATTTAGAAGGGAGCTCGAATAAACAACGAATCGCGAGACTGCTGGAGGCACTCGCATACGTGAAGCAGATGGGGTATCGGCGACATGATTTGCAGAGGTGATTCCGTCCTTCGTTGAGGGGTCGACTGTTGCAAAGGATCGATTGGAAGATGCACAATGGGGGAAAACAACTGCGTTGACATTAGGGGAGTGCGGTTACTGATGATGGTTGGGAACTGGGGCTGTCTGATGTAGGAGGAAGTTTTTCTTTTGATTAAGGTAATTTTATTTATTTTATTTCTAATTTAAAACTCTTTAGGGAAATAAGTTTATATAAAATTAAATAGATTAATTTATATAAAAGGAAAATAGTTAGTAAAGAAAGTGAAATGTATAGACTAATCATTAATAAAATTAAGGTTTAAATTGGAATTTTATTATGTGAGGAATTAACTAAATTGAATTCGTAAAATTTAGATAATTCGAATTTTATTGATTTTTGTTGTACTTTGGAAAACAGATGTATGGAAGAATCGTTATGAAATTTATATAATATGCTTCAGTGGATATTCAGCGCAAATAAAAATCAAGTGAGTAAACCTCACTCACCATTTAATTAGAATTATTTCTAGTTGTTAAAAATAATTGCTATGCTTGTTTGAATATTGTTTGGTTGATTTAAAATATATATTAGTTATTTAGGACTATTATATATATATATATATATATATATATATTGGGTTGATGATTGGTTGGATTCCCGCAGTTTCATTAGCGGATGCCCGCGGTACCATAGCGGATGATTACCCTATACGCCCCACGCTATGATTAGTGGATGACCTTCATACCGCGATATCCTGCCTCGAAGCAGGATGGGTATTACTATGTTGACTAACATCTGTGGATGCAGGAAAACAGGTTGGAGGAATCCAACTGGATTCCTCAAAAATATATTTTCTGTTGTTGTTTGTTTGATTTCATATATATTCATATATGGTGTGTTAAAAATCAAATGATTGAAAATTGGTTGATTTGATTGTTTAAAAATATAATTGGGGCTTGAATATTGATTTATAAAAAAATATCGGAAAGGGTATTTGATATTTAAAAAGGAAATTCTATTTTTATAAATAGAATTTGAATTTTTAAATAAAACTATAGAAAATATTAACTTGTTTAAAGGTATATAAAACAAGTGATTGAATTTATAAACTTTGTTTATAGATGAAAAGATGGAAAAAGTGATTGAATTTATACACTTTGTTTATAAATGAAAAGATGAAAAAAGTGATTGAATTTATACACTTTGTTTATAAATGAAAAGTTGGAAAAAGTGATTGAATTTATAAACTTTGTTTATAAATGAAAAGATGGAATTTGAATTGAATTTATACACTTTGTTTATAAATGAAAAGATGGAAAAAGTGATTGAATTTATACACTTTGTTTATAAATGAAAAGATGGAAAAAGTGATTGAATTTATAAACTTTGTTTATAAATGAAAGGATGGAATTTGAATTGAATTTATAAACTTTGTTTATAAATGAAAAGATGGAATTTGAATTGAATTTATACACTTTGTTTATAAATGAAAAGATGGAATTTGAATTGAATTTATAAAAGTTGTTTATAAATGGAAAGGTGGGATTTGAATTGAAGTTATAAACGTGGTTTATAAATAATGTCGAGAATTCAAATGGACTTTGAGTATAAGGAATTGAAATAGAGATTTGAATAATCAAATTCAAATGGAGTTAAAATAGATTTGAATATAGAAATTCAAATAGACTATAAACTATAGATTCGAATATAGAAATTTAAAGGGACTTTAAGCGATTTGAATATAGAATTCAAATGGACTTTAAACTATAGAATTTGAAAATAGAATTCAATTGAAGTTTTAAATAAAGAGAATTCAAATAGAATTGAATTGGAATTTGAATAGAGTAGTCGATAAGGAAACGAGAGTATGAGTAACAGATTTAATTAACAAATTGAGTTAAAACGATTGGTATAGTTAAAATAGATTGGACAGGTATAAATATACAGGAGACAGGTATGGAATAAAGTATAGAAGTGAAATAAATAGAATGCCCGACAAAAAGGTACGTATTTAATTTCCATATGGGATTTTATGCGCCGTATCGGCAAGCCGCTTGGCTTTTTCTTTTTCTTTTTGAGATAAGAAGGACCGGGAAAGCTATTTGAAATTTCCCGATGCTCCCGGTACAAAGGAGGTTATGGCGAATTTTTCCAGGAATTTAAGGAGATAGAATATTTTTAAGATAATTTGATAGTTAGAAATTTACATATCAAAATATATAGAAGTCGATAAGAAAACGAACGTAGAAATAGAATAGTATAATCAAAAAGGAAGTATAAGAATAAAACCTCGTAAGGATAAAAGAGAAAGTATATGTGTTTAAAAGTGAAGAAGTAGTGGTATGGTATTGATTATTCGAGTAAGTAGTCTTGTCTGTTTTGACGTTAAATGTTATTCAGTCAAGGTCTGAGAGGTAATTATACCCTAACTTGGTTGATTTCATGATATACCGATAAGTAGCAAGATTCAGGCTCGAAGATCAATGTGGAATTAGAATTCGTTAAATACTATATTTGGGTTGTCGTAACGATGTTTTACACAACATCTGTTTTAACCCAAATATGTGCAAAGCTTGGAAATAGAATAATGAATATTTCTAAAGCTAGAAATTTAAGGAAGGCGATATATGGAAATATTTTCCAAATAACGTAACAGGCCAATATGGTTATTGAAAATATTTGGTTAACAAATATTGATAAGAAATAGAGAAGAGATTTAATTAATGGAATATTAATTAAAGGTCCCGTGATTGTTGGATGTTTGGATGAACACTTGTTTTATTCGATAGTTAAATCATCGACTATCGAAACACTTGTTTTTATTCGATAGTTAAATCACAGACTATCGAAGTTTTGACCATCGTTGTCAATATGGAGAGACCGGTTGGATTATTATCCGAAGAACCACTCCATATCGGCAGTAGCGTGCGAATCAGATTATATAAAGATAAATCGAAGATGGAGTAGAGTGCAAGGACTTTTTCTATAAATAGAAATAGTGCCTTCAGTCCATCCTGTTCCTGGGTGACGTATATGGATGAATGTCTGACAGAGTATTTCCAGAAAGGTCACGTACATTGATTTCTTCAACCGTACCAAGAGTGGAAGCGGAGAAGGAAACTTCTTTTAGCTAACACATAATGTACTGTTGAGGACGTCAATCGGTGATGTGATGGATTTGACGATGTGACATTCGAAGTGAATATGGCGTGATGATAAAGCGTAGCTTCTAGCCTCATCAACCGGTAAATGACAGAAATCGGGCAGGCAACATGGCTATGTAGGTCGCACCTATTAGGGTGTATAATCACCTGATCTAGAGTTTCATTTACTTCTAAAAATCTATTGTCGATGCTGTCCCATTCGGGAAACGGTTGCTGATCCCAATCGTTGGTGATATACATTCGATACACTCAAGCGAAATGAGTGGTCGGTCATGTGTGGCTGAGTTGCAAGATGTTCTTGTTGAACTCGGTGTATTCTCCTCTAGAGATATACCAGCGGAAGGTGATTCCATACCTTGTCATAGTTGGAAATCCATTACCCAATACGTGCTTGCGGTTTTGATTGTATATATATGTGGAACGTGAGATGCAAACGTTCCACTAGATTGTTATCTACTTGATTTAGACATTATTATAATATCAAAAGAGTTTTGATATAAAGATAAGTCAAGTGTTTGGATTTTCATAAGGGAAAAACCCGTTCCGTGTTATACGGCGTGGTCTTATGAGATATCATTTAGTTTTCTGAAACTGTTTTAAACTGTTTACTCATACCAGTCCCATGACTGACCCGGAGTTTATTTTGTTTTGTTCTACCTAAACTCTTGGGTGCCTAAATTTGTACGGGCAGTCAAGTAGTTCAGGATTTTACAGATCTATCTAAAGGAGCTTGGAGCAGGAGGCTTCAGCGTTATCCAGTTATAGTTGTTCCGTTATGTTGTAAGTGTTGTACTCTGATAAGTGTATGATATACAGTTAAGATTTTGTATTTCAAAGATGTGATATATTATATTTTGTTCCGCTGCGATGTGAGATTCTGTGTTGTTATTTCTGTTCTTCTTCTACCTCTTTCTTCTAAAAAAAATGTCTCGTATTTTCGTGATATTTGGGTTGGACGTATGATGTATATAGTCAACTCTGATGTTGCGGATTTGCGGGTCATTACAAAAATCCTCTAGACAATGATGATTTAGTAATCACTCTCGACAATGATAGTTTTTAACCTTTTTCATTTACTATCTGAGTATCTAGAACATAATCATTACTGAATATAATACACAATTCATAAATTATGCATTGCTAAAACACATATGGGTTGATTATCTAGATAACTTCCATATATGCTAGTGTTTTAAAAATAAGAGAGATAATCTGTGGCCTAGACTTGTAACAGGTAACTCAACCCGTAACATGACTTATATATTATTAGAATATTTCAAAATTGCCTAGACTTGTAAACGATGTTGATGTTTCTCATTTTCTTTATCACACAGTACACACGCTTTATCGCTGATGATACCCCAGGAATGCAACCTATCTTTAATCGGCAATCAACCTTAATGAGCCTTAAACATGGTTAGGCTAATTTAATGAGTTATGAACGTATGCCAGAGAACCTTACACCACTGTAATTTAGGACCAAAAACCCGAAAATTATCCCAAACTTGTTTAAAGCCAAACTATTTAGAACCCATGAAAGTTCAGTAATCAGAAGAACTACCAATATAGTTAAGTTCAGTGCTAACTTATCGCATAGATGTATGAAAGGTAGGTTGTAAACGCCCATCCCACCGTACGCAATTTACCTTCAAATTTTCTTCAGAGCTAAGATTTACTATATGCCAACCACTTGTTAAACCAAAATGACATAGTAGTCCTATCAGCAATAAATCTATGCGGTAGTTCACTAGTCGAATCTCTACTACGAAGCATACATTTCATTGATTCGACAAACAAGTTACTACTAAAAATTACTTAGAAATGTCTATTCATAGCTCCTTTTAAGGAGTTTTCACATACACTTATTGCTATCATGGTATTCTGAAATACATGTTGCTAGCATTTTTTGGGCATACTAGATTCCTATTGCACTGGATATGGCAGCTCAGTTTCGCTCAAAGGATGTTGATCTTTGGAAACGCATTTGTGCTGATGAATACATGAAGTCTGATGTACTAGAAGTTCACGAGTATTTTAAACTTGTCCTTAATCTCTTTGTAGTGGAAGAAAATGAAAAAAGGTGTTCTTCAGAAATTTATTAGCTTAAACTATTTATTAGAAAAACGTAAAAGCTTAAACTATTTATTAGCTCAAAGGATGCATTACTGTCTTTTTATTTGTTTATTTCTTCTTCCTTCCTTTATTTATTTATTTTATTTTATTTTTTATTTTTGGGGCTATTTCTTATGAGTACCATCAAAAAATCTAACTGAAGGGAGACCATCAGCTGAATGCTTTAAATCAATAAGCTTATACATTTTAAACTTTGGAAAATTTGGTACAATACTCGTACTGGGTATGTTGATATAATTAAAATTTGCATAATCACGTTTGCGAGTATAGATATATTATTAAATTGATATGTAGTCTAATGTTAATACAAAAAGAAGACCAAATGATATGTATCTGGACTGATACACTTGATAAAACTCACCACTCTACACCGACAGAGATACACACAAATTCATATAGATATATTTGTATGTATATGCAGGTATGCATATGTTTATAACGGATAAGTATTTTGTACAAATCAAATTATGCCAAAAGTATTACATAATCTTGGTTAAGCTATTGTGAGTTCTGTTATCGTTTTCCCATAACATGAATGCTTGTATGAGGGGTTAAAGGAAAGTCCTCAGTTGTGACCTGGGTGTACTTATTTATGCCTAATCCAAGGTTATTCCTTTTTAAGTACGTAAGTTAAGTTAAAGTTCAAGTGAAATTAATTAATTAATTAAGTAGTATACATATACATGGACGTCCAGGTGGTTTCGAAACAAACAGCATGGAAAATCAAATATTTATATCAAATAGTATTAAGTAGAAAATTAGACAGCAAATAACTTCACTACTAAAACAGGGTTTCTAGAGTCTAATATCAGTGCAGATAAGTGCACACAAAGATAAGTAAACACATTCAGTACCACTATTAATGTTTTGAGCAGTTTTAATTTGTTTGCGTGCAATATTGGAGGCCTTAACTTGGGTCCTTGATATCTTGGTTCCAAAACTACGAGTCCGGCCTCTTTTATCCTTTCCAAAAACTTGTGAAATTATGTCTTCATCCTGCGGCAACTCCTCTTCCTCACTGTCTTTGATTGCTTCCTTTGCCTTCGCAATTTTATCCTAATCATGAAGCTTAAATATATAAATTGAAATAGTGAATAATTCAAATAAGCAATAATTTGGCTAATTTACAAAGTATGGAGAAGTGGAACTGGATATGCTTCCATCCATTTTTGTATGAGTTTTCTCCCATACTTCACGACATGTTATTTCTTTTTCCGGATTTGTAATGGCCTGCAATAAAACATGAAACAAAATAACAGCAATGATCTAGGAATATTACAACTAGAAAGAAGAATATTACAATAAAATTTGACTGTCGGAAATTAAAATACTGATTTTGATTGCAATAAAAAGAATGGAAATTTTATGTTCATCAATATATATAAATTCAATCTCTTTACTTCGAAATAAATAATACAGGTCCCTCTATCTCATAACTGAATTTAATCCTCAACGTTCCAAAAAGTAGTGACATAATGAAAATTATTTGTTTTAGAATTTCCCCCAGTTTTAACACCATTGTGGAGGCTGTTATTTTCTTTAACCTTTCTTGTTTTTGTTCTAACCATAATGATTTATTTAAATTAATTCTCTTCTTCTCCTTTTAAACTATAATTTAAATTATCAGATTCATCCATGTTAACATCTTCAAGACTAGAATTATCGTTATCATCGATCTTAGTTATCAAATTTACTTTATTGATACACCTTTCCGAGTTAACCTTATTATCCTCAGATTGCACAGTATTATGATTTCCCACCTCAGTTGCACAATATTTTCTCTACGAGAGAAATTACATTATTCTCAGTATTATCATTTGTCTAAATCTGTTGATGCCAGAAAATCGAAACTGTTACAAGTATTAATCTCATTGAAGCATGATTGTAGATGCTGCATTTCATTCTCAATATTATAATAATAACCTAACTAAGAATATTACAAACAAAATCAGTATTTTAATAGATATTTCTGTATTTTAATTTCCTCTGACCAAAATCAGTAATCAAAATCAGTACTGAAATTGAAAGACAAAATCAGTTGTATGAATGCACATGCACATGCAAATATTATAAGACAAAATCAGTAATCAAAATTTTATATAAATGCACAAGAGAAGCACTGAAATTGAAAAACATACCAAATCATGTTGTATGACAACATGACTTGTTCGACCGGTGTGGTGGCCATAGCTATATCCTGATCTGTTTTTTTTTTTTTTTTTTGCCAAGCTCTCTTCGCTCGCTCACACTGGGTTTCTCTTCGTTCTTCAAAAATCCCTCCCAGTCGTCTTGACTAATAGTGGGTGGACAGTTTTTCAACCTTTCATCGTAATTGTTAAATTTGTCATAGTATTTTGTCCTCAACTCACTCTTATGTCTCCTAAAAAACTCACACATTTTTTTGAAATAAAATTCTTTTGTATTTACATCAAGTTCAAAACGTTTCTGCAAAAATTACAAATTATTTACTAAAAAGGGCATTTTAATAAAAAAAATACTTACATTATGATAAATATACTTACCAATAATGCAACCACACGTCATTTTTAATTTTTGGCGGTACTTTATCCCAGCTTTCGTAGGAGATCGGCACATGCATCCGCACAAGTTTACCAATGCGGCTGCCTACTTTTCCCGCATTTTTCGAAACATGAGCTTCATATGCATTTATGTCAACCTTCTCGGGTTGTGTTGTTGATGATTGCGTAGACTGGGTTGAAGCTTCTCGGGATTATGACATTCTTTTTTCGAACAATTGGTAATCTGCACATATATAAATAAGGAGTTAGCACAACAATTAACTTGGTAATCTTTTGACAAGACCAAGAAGGGGGTAATAAAGGTACAAATCTGATATAAAGGTCAGGAGGTAAAATGATAATGAGGTATATACACATGTAAATCTGATATAGAAATAAACTGGAATTTAGTGTGGTTGCTTCCATATTGATGAGTGTTTGTGAACACATTATCATTTAATAGAAATTGCTAAGTTTAATCTACCTAAGGCTAAGATAACTTAGATATATGAAACGGGGTTTTATAGAACATGATATGTATATTTTGTAATATATGTATAAACTAATATGCTTTTACATGAAAAAGGGGGTAATAGCTGATATAGTTTTACCTATTGGTAGAAGGCATGGGATTGTTGTCATTTAAAGTACAAGTTCACAAAGAAAAATTCCCTGGAATTACCTGATATTAACATATTTTTCCAAAAAAAGACATTATTTGTACCAGGAGTCCATCATTTTATTGATAATATATTACTGTCATGAGGACATATGATCCCAATTCTCAAACTTAGACAGTTAGATTTTTTACGATAATATATGTGTAAAGTACAACATGTATACTGAGTTTGGAGATAATAAGGCATGTAAGATTATTTGTAATAAACAGGGGATACCTCCAAACTTATATTCATCTTCAAAACTAAGTAATGCTACACTGCCATAAGTTAAAATAATCAATATAAGAGTAAGAAACTTTTATAGAGCTGGAACATACTAGTTTATTTTGTTCATACCCATTTGCATGATTACGAGAATAGTGTAGGAATTTTATATAGCCATACTTAGTGTTAGTTGTCAATAGAAGTACAAATCAAAATAAAATAAGCACTCTGAAATTATTGACTATTGAAATGAGAAGATAGAAACTAGAGATGCTAAGTTATATATATATATATATATATTCATTGATTTTATAATAAAAGTCTGAAGACTGAAAGATTTGAAAATTATGTGAATAACCAATGCCACTTGGTGGCTAAATGTAATGCTTTAACAGTCTGGACACACACCTAGAAGCACCGGCTAAAGTAAATGGTAATGCAGGCACATAAGAATATTTATGTAAAAAGAAATCTATTTATAGCAAAACTTAGCAAGATGTACATTTCGGTAAAATGTGCTTAGGCAATAGTTGTTTATACATTTGGAAATGTATGCTTTGTATAAGGGATACTGTATTAAAGGTTCCCAGACACTATGCTATGTTTTGAGTGGTAAGAGGATCTAAAAAGATAAATGATGATTGATTTTGACCGAGATCTGGAGCTAAAATGAGGTAAGAATTAGGTTAAATATTCAATAATTATTTTGTACCTAGAAGATAATTTTTAATGGGATAAAAACATGGAAGCACTAGCTAGATTAAGCTGTAAGGAGGACACACAAGTGTAATTTAGAAAGAAGGACTCTAGAAATAACCAGACCTTAGCAAAGAAAAATATGTCGAATACAAATGTATTAAAAAGACAGCCATGACTACATAACCATTTGAAAATGCATGATATTTTATATATGGAAACAGGGAATTATTATGATATCCATGTATAATTCCATGTTATATATTATATGATGATTTACTAAAAAGAAGTAGGAGTCTGATAAGAACTTCATAACAGAGTTGTATTTTGGTATAAGCTACTTTATATGTGGATGAGGTAAACAAATCAAAATATAGATTGACCATAGTATAAAAGTTAGAGGATCATATAATAATGTTGAGAAACACAAGTAAGACTATAGGTACAAATAACAGTTAGTACTTTATAACAGTTAGTACTTTGTTAGGATTTTTATTACACATTTCAGACTATAGGTACAAATCTTTGACAAGCCCAAGAAGAATGTATTATCTATAACAGATATAGAAATATAGGTACAAATATAGACTTTATTTGTTGACTTGAGTTTATGTACAATTCCAGACATAGAAATATATATACAAATAACAGTTAGTACTTTATTAGGATTTTTATTACACATTTCAGACTATAGGTACATGTAACGACCCTGTTTTTGTCGACTTTGGTTATCGACATAAACTCAAAGACGAATGACCAAACATCGAAAAATACCGGATGGTTAATGAAAAAAATTAGAGAGTGAGAATAGATAAAATAGAAACTTAGAACAGAAGAAGAAGAAGAAGAACCTACAACATCAGAGTAAACACGAATCTCCCAGCGGAGCGAATAAAATATAACATAACTTTGAAATAAAAGATTTGTACTTGAATATACATATCATCATCAAGTACAACACTTACAACACAACAGAAATAAACAATAGCTATATGAAATCCTGAAGCCTCCTGCTCCAACTCTTCAAGTATCCGTAAATCCCGACTACTTGACTGCCCGTACAAAATTAGGCACCCAAGAGTTTAGGGAAAACAAAACAAAATAAACTCCGGGTCAGTCATGGGACTGGTGTGAGTAAAAACAAGTTCATAATGGTTTGAGCAACAAAACGATATCTCATAAGACCACGCCGTATAATGGAACGGGTTTTCCCTTATGAGAATCCAAAATAATCTTTATATCAAAACTCTTTTGATATTGTAATAATGTCTATCAACCATAGTATAATAATCATCTAGCAGAAACGCTTTCATCTCACGTTCTACATGCATAGTATACAATCAAAATCGCGGGCGCTTATTGGATAATGGATTACCAACTATGACAAGGTATGGAACCACCTTTCGCCAGTGTACCTCTAGAGAGGAATACACTAGGTTCAACAAGAACATGTTGCAACCCGGCCACATGTGACCGACCACTCATTTCGCTTGAGTGTATTGAATGTATATCACCAACGATCGGGATCAACAATCGTTTCCCGAATGGGACAGCATCGAACAGATTTAAGAATGAAATGAATATCTCTAGATAGGTGATTATACACCCTAATAGGTGCGACCTACATAGGCATGCTGCCTGCCCGATTTTTGTCATTTACCGGATGTGAGGCCAAAAGCTACGCTTATCTTTTACATGCCACCTATTCATTCACTTAGAATGTCACATCGTCATACCCGCCAAATCACAAATTGATTTATCCAAAAATAACATGGGTATACAGCTAAGAGAAACGAATTCCTTCGCCACCAAACGTGAATACGTTTGAAGAGATCAACTTACGCGATCTATTAGATATACTCTGTCAGACCTTCTTCCATACAAGTTGTCCTGGGACTGGACAAACCGAAGGCACTATTCAGTACATCCATCTTAGGCAATCATTATCTAAGATTTATACAACAACCCTTACACTTTACTCCGTCTTCAATTATCTTTGGCATATATGATTTGCAATGCTTATGCCAATACAGAGTGGTTCTTTCGATAATAATCCAACCGGTCTCTCCATATTAACAATGTTAAAATGGTCCAAACATTTGATAGTCTGTGATTTAACTATCAAAGAAAAACACGTGTGCAAACAACGATATTATTTCCAAATGGAAATTATATCGATCAATCATCATTTAACAATTATCTCTTTAGTTCATTAATTTACTTATCTCCTGTTTCTATATATTCTAAATTCTTATTTTCTATTATCAGAAAACATTTCTGATTCTTATTTGGAAAATATTTCCAAAACTCCTTCACGATCAAACCTTACCATTCCTTAGTTAAGAAGGAAGTCAATCAAGTTGGGGTATAATTACTTCTCAGACCTTAACTGAACAACGTTTTAACTTCGAAATGGTCAAAGTTCATCTTTTAATCTTTTAACAAACTTCCTTACGTAACTCTCGGATTCTATTTACGAACCTTACTTATTTATTGAAAACATTAGTTATAACGATAACGTTATAAACCTTACTTGAAATATCTAACTTAACATCTAACTTTTATTTCTTTAATGTGAATAAATAAATAGACACCTAATTTATAAATAAATAAATCTTGATTTAAACACTGGAAAGTATAAGTACTTTCCCGAATTCGATATAATCGAATTCGACGTATAACTCCCTTTCGAGTAAATCTTTACTTGATTAACTCTTCTTCGAATAACCTATATTCGATTATCCCTATTCGAATAACTTATATTCGATCATCGCTCTTCGAATAACTTATACTCGAAATCTCTTTTCGAATAACTTATATTCGATTTACTCACTTCGAATAATTAAATTCGATTTAACTCCTTTTGATTAAACAAATCGATAACTCATTTCGATTAAACTATAATCGATAAACTCTTTTAACTCTATTCGAATAACTAATATTCGATTAACTCCTTTGGATCAACTCATTTGGATTAACTCGGTTTGATTAACTCATCTTGATTTAACTTAACTTAATTAACTCGACTTATTTAACTCAACTTATTTAACTCCAATCGAATAATTAATATTCGATTAGCTCCTCTCGAATAACTAAATTCGATTAACTCAATTTAATTAACCCTAATTCGATTTACTCTCATCGATTCACTTAACTCAATTCACTTAACTCGATAACTCAACTCGATTATCTTAACTTGATTCCCTTTCGTCGATTTACTTAACTTGATTCCCTTTCATCGATTTACTTAACTTGATTCCCTTTCATCAATTTACTTAACTTGATTCCCTTTCATCAGTTTACTTAACTTGATTCCCTTTCATCGATTCACTTAACTTGATTCACTTAACTCGATTCACTTAACTCAATTCACTTAACTCGATAACTCAACTCGATTCACTTAACTCGACAACTCAACTCGATAACTCGATAATCTTAACTTGATTAACTCTGATTGATTAATCCTAACTGGTTAACTCTAACTCAAATCGAGAAATTCTAACTCTAATCGATTGATTCTAACTATAATCGATTAATCCTAACTGGTAAATTCCTTTAAGTTTCTAACACTTAAATCTTATTTAAAATTCCCTTTTACCTTTATTTATTTTCTAAATAAATAAGTTCTTTTTCAATTCTATTTGTAAATGTTTTACAAATAATTCTCTTTTTATTTTATTTATCTATTTATTTCCTAAATAAATAATCCTTTTATACTTCTATTTATTTTCTAAATAAATGTTCTCCTTTATAAAATCCTATGATTTTATAAGTAAATTTCCTTCTTATGATATCTTATTCTATTTATTTAACAAATAAATATTTCCTTTATCTTTCTATTTATAAGGGTTTTACAAATATCTCCTTTTTGATTTCATTTGTAAAGGTTTTACAAATATTTCTCTTTCGATTTCATTTGTAAAGGTTTTACAAATATTTCTCTTTCGATATTTTATTTATTTTCTAAATAAATATCCTTTATAATATCTTATTTATTTTCCAAATAAATAACCCCTTTTCATTTGTTTTACAAATATTTTCCCTTGTATTTGTTTTACAAATCTTTTCCTTTATAAAACTTTGATTTTATAATTATTCCCTTTTATCAAATCCTTTTTTTCTTTTATATATAAAACCCACTGATTTTATATAAATAATTAATTTTCAAAATACACTTTGAAAATCCCCTTTTTACATCTCAGTAATTTTCTTTGTATTTAAAATACCAAATAACCATGATCGATATCGTTCAAACATGCATAAACAACCACAGATTTTATATCACATCATATATTACAATATATGAAAAAGAGTAAAATAAATGTTGAGGAACTCAGTTGGGTCCCTCCAACCTGTTTCCCTGCATCACAGATGCTAAACAACACGAATATAAAATATTCTGTTAAACAGAATCAATATTCGATTAACGATTATATATATATATATATCGTTATCTATGATTTCAACAAATACACAAGCAATTCAACCAAACAGTTAACACGCAGCAACCATTCATCATTTATCAGTTCTAAATATACGTTATAAAAATAGAACTGTTAAAAGTTGGTGAGTTTTACTCACATTGTCCGTAATCGTTAAATATCGATTTACGGTCGTTGATTCTGTCCAGACAATTTATTTTGCTATAAATTGTTACCAGTTCCAATTCATTCCCAGCCAATTTGTACACGTCGAGTTCGTTCATACGATTCTATCGATGTTTGTTCGGGTAATTCTGTATACAAAGGAATAACATATGATGATTCAATTTTTACACATAATCTAAATTATACTAAACTAAGTTTTATTATATATTTGGGCTTTTACCATTATTCGCTCAACCCATCATCAAATTCAAAAGCCCAGGACGCTGAAGCTTCTTCCTCCCTC
>JASFAX010006960.1:0-28848 GCA_030737875.1 Allium sativum | reverse complement strand
TTATGCAAGTTTAATATGATGTATGTTATGTTTGCATGATGCTAAATATGCAAGTTGTGGGCTATGTAATCATATGCATGTTATGCAAGTTCATGGTAATATGCTATGCAAGTTACATGTTTGTTAATATGCAAGTTACATGTTTGTTAATATGCAAGTTACATGTATGTAAATATGCAAGTTACATGTTTGTTAATATGCAAGTTACATGTATGTAAATATGCAAGTTACATGTTTGTTAATATGCAAGTTACATGTTTGTTAATATGCAAGTTACATGTATGTAAATATGCAAGTTACATGTTTCTTTATATGCAAGTTACATGTTTGTTAATATGCGAGTTACATGTATGTAAATATGCAAGTTACATGTTTATTAATATGCAAGTTCATGATGACACATTATGCAAGTCTATAAGCTAATATGCAAGTTTGTTATGCAAAATGAATATGTAAGTTATGTGACATATTATATGCAAGTTATGTGACATGTTATGCAAGTTCATATGCAAGTTATGTGTTTGTTAATATGCAAGATGGCACCTTTGAAACATGTTCATTCATATGCAAGTTGACACCTTTTATATGTGTTATATCATGAACGAAATTACGTGGGAACGATGGGGTAATTAAATGCATAAGTTAATAAGATTGTGTGAAATTAATATAATTATGCATAACACAAAATAAATAAACATAGTATGGGAATTTGCCTATTTGGTTAGGTGTACCCATACTATGTGTTGGGAATTTACCTATTGAGTTAGGTCTACCCCATGGGAATTTACCTATTAAGTTAGGTCTACCCATGTTAAGAAAACTTGATTAATTAGGGATAATTAATATAAAATTATGAGGGTGATTAATTAGGTGTAATTAATTGACTAAGACACGAGGTTGGACTCAGTTGTAGCGTAAAACTGCCCGGACCCAACCGGCTTAACCAGTTGCTACAAATGTTAGCCCAATGTGAGAGGTCTTAGGCACAAACTAAATACGTAATTAATGTAAAGACACGAGGTTAGACTCTGTTATGACATAAGGCTGCCCGGACCCAACCGGCTTAACCAGCGGTCATAAAAGACAGTCTAATGTGAGAGGTCTTTACAAAGGTTACGTTCTTAATTAATTAATTAAGAAACACTTAACCACATTAGCATGTAGAGGGACATGAGGGGTTAAGTGGGTGCCTCGGGTGGCATGAGAAAATCTAGTGGTTGCCTTGGGTGGCAATAGAAAATACGATTAGAATACTTAACCAAAATAGAACATGTAATTAAAACATGATTAAAGGGTTAAGTGGGATATACTAGAAAAAGGGACAAGCTTAGGTGGGTAGCTTGTGGAGGCCCATTTCAACCAGTAACCCATACGTATCTTTGTGGGCTCGACCCATGTCGAGGACGGGACACGCATACTGGGCTTGACTGTAAGAGGCAAACGGGTTAGCGGTGGAAACGCAAGTCCAACGGGCTTCATATGCGTGAGTGGGCCCGGGCTGGTAGGTAAGCCGTTGTTGCATCGAGTAGATATAAGCCGTGCACCTTTAGTTTCATCAGGTTGCCACATTGGGGAATGATACATCCCACGGTGGGGCCAGCACGGGTATCTACGTTAGGGAGCCGATCGAATGGGAAGTAGTGTGTACACCTAGTGGATTGTAGTGCCCCGTGGCGCCTACTTGGTCACCTAGGGGTACGCAGGTACTAATTAGTAAATTTTATAAGTCCTTGGGTGGGATCAACCTTTAAGTTAGGAACGACTGGTGTGGTGCAGTTTAGTAATTTACCTTAGGGAGGGTAGATGCGTCTTTATCCTTTATCTTCGTTTAGTTGACTGCTTAGGGTAGCCATTCATCCCTATATGTTACCGTATATCAGTTTATGTCTTCTCTGGTTACTTTAACGATTGTATTGTTAAAGTTATAGGACTCGCTCAGACTTATGTCTGACCCTGTTGTTTTTATCTTTTTCCCAACCCTCAGGTCCTACGGTGGATCCTAGCAGTAGTGGAGCTTGATCGGATGGCTGTTCCAGTCTTTAGGAGCTTGGATAGATGTAAAGCCCCAGTTATCCAGTTATCTTTTCTTTTGTTTGGCTATTGTATGAGAGTGGGATTATGTACTTCTTTATTTTGATGGATATTGTACTTGACCTTTATTGTGGTTTTATGATGTAACCAGACATGTTTTACTTCCGCTGTTATGAGATGATGTTTTAAAATTTCAAGTACTATTTATATCTGTCTTGTTGTAATTTTTCTGTTCTATATTCACTAAAATACTCCACCGATGCTATGGCATTCCCTTAGTGAGTGATCATAGCGGGAGTGGGGTGTTACATACGGATACAAAGCTTTCCGAATATCCTTCCAGCTGTAAACCAGGTTCCTGTGAATATAAATCTGTAAAACCAAAACTACTAGATGCCCATGTCAAAATAAGGGCACCCAGAGTTTAGGTTAAAACAATAAACTCCAGGTCAGTCATGGGACTGGTGTGAGAACTAAAACAGTTGTAAATCTTTATTTTTAAAGTTAGGCAAATCAAGGGACCATGCCGTATAACACGGAACGGGTTTCCTCCCAAGAATACCAGTGCATATAACAACAGCGCAATGCTAAATAAAGAAAAATGAAGCTATTATAAGACCTAGATCCTATCACACAATGAAACGCAAGCCGGGGGATAGGGTTTTCCCTTATAATAGCCAAACATGCTTAGTACGTTTAAAACAAATCATTTGATACTATTATACGTGCATAGTGTATAAAACAACTTCAAATCATAAGTATCAATCATAGGCGGCATGGGTACCATATATTATGTCGCCAATACTAGGCTCTACAAATAAAACCGCAAATGTCACGTATTTGGAAGTTGGGTTTCCATTTGTGAACCGAGGCAAAAGATAGTCCTCAATCGATTCGAGACTCTCTAGCCCGAGCTTCTGGATCAGAACGCATCAACCCTTTGGATCGTAAGGGCCGGTTCACCAATGTGGATTATTATGCTTGAATCCTACGTTTCCCCGCACTTTGGGGCGTAAATGAGCCAACAAATGACTCCATCGGTCTCGGATCGACTGATATATCCGATGTGCCTCGCAACATCAACAACCACATAAGTAAAACTTGTCAGGGCGTGTAAAACCACTGAAGCCACTTCTAGCTAGAAAGAAACGCAAGCCCTCCCTGATGTCCTTTCCCGTTTCTGGTTCACAACTGGGGTGTGAGGCCCACGAATCCACGTTACACAAAGCTACGCCACACAGGCCGTGCTTTGATCATCAACCACACGACTCTGCTTTTCAACAGAAGCCTTGATCATTTGCATCTTAGCATGCCACACAGGCAAACCAGTCTATGCAACCCATATCAGTCACACAGAATGAAGTCTGATGTCAGACACACAGTCCATTTACAACTCCGTTCTGGGTCTGAACGAAACTGGCGGCACCTAGTACCCCGCATACCCATCGATCTCCAAATACGTCTGGACGACCACCAACTGATTCTCTCCTCTTGGGTGTACGGCCCAATCAAGATCATCAGTAATTATCCAAACGACATGAAGACCTCTAGTCTTCAAGCACCGTCTTCATCTTTGACTTATCGTCGTATCAGTTATCCAAAATGGGATAAACCCGGTCTTTCCGAATAACTCGCGTATATAATAAACAAGTGTTACACAAACACAATATATGCCTCATTCCAATTAATCAGTCACTGACCGTAAACTAACAAGAGAATAATTCCCCAAATATTAATCCCGAAGGCCGAAACTAATATCAGATCAATATCCAGAAAACCACTCTGCCTAGCTAACCGACAATTAGTTTCTAAATTTCACATTTCTTAGGGAAAGGTTCCTATTAATTTTACCAAAGATAAATACTTCAAATTTATTTTTTAATCTTCCTTTGAATCTCACTTCAAACTAGCCGAGATTAACGAACCTTATCAAAGTAATCATTTGTTTTAATTTCCCAACCCCAACCTATTCATCCCATGAAGCAAAACTCGTTATACTTCATATCTAACACCACGGTGTTATCGATAAATTCAATTACCATTTCACGTTTAAATCTAACTAAAGATTTAACTATCGCCTGGAGCAAAACTGGTGATACTCCATTCTCGATCTTTTCAATCTAATTAAAGATTCATTAAAACTCCACTTAGTTTTAATCTTTAACTGGGTTAAAGAATCAGTGTCATTTAAAACACGGTTCGCGATAAACCCCAAAATCACATCACAATTCAATCAGTCCCTAACCATAAATTAGCAAGTGTGCAATTCCCTAAATATTAACCCCGAAGGCCGAAACCAACATCAGATCAATACCCCAGAAACCATTCAACGTAACTAATCGCCAGTTAGTTTCTGATTTTCTTAACTCCTTTGGGTCTAAGAATAGTATTATTGAAGATACCGTTAACGACAACCCAAAATCACATTCCATTAATTATCGGGTTAAAGAACTAGTGTTAAATAAAACACTGTTCACGATAAACCCAAAAATCAATATCAATTCAATTCCAATCAAATATTATTTAATTGGTACACTTCATTAAATCTAACTAAAAAGATTTAATCTTTTTCTCAACTGGGTTCAAGAACAGTGTTAATAAAGGCACCATTCACGACAAACCCAAATTACATTTGATATTAAATACAAGGCTCTGAATAGAAAATATACCGGCTTATATTCAATACCAAATTCTACAACCAACAAATATCATATTGGAAATAATGATATATATATATATATATATCTTTCAAATTCACATAACAATATCTGTATCAACACGAAATCCAACATCGAAATATTCCGAAGACAATTTCGATTCAAATCCATTCCAATATAATTATTGGAAATTCTAGTTATTTTCAAAACCATTTCAAATCCAATTTATTTAATTAAAAATAAATAGAACTATAATTCTAGTTCAAAACTAGTTCATTTCGATAAAAATCTATTTTTATCTTTTCAAATATGGAGTTTTTCATCCCAATTCTTTACAAATCATTTCTTATGATTTTACACAAATTATAACTATTTTTTATAATTTTATCAAGGCCAGTACAGTCGATTTCCATCAACGGCCATCGAACGGCCATCGAACTGCATTTACAGCGACCTTTTCCAAATTTGATTTGGACATATTTCCAAATCCAACCATTAGATTTCAAATTTTTAATGTTCATTAGAAAGCACTTTTCGATACGAACCCAACGGTTCTGCTTTCAGGAGAATCCGGCGGTCTGATCTCCCGCAATATCCATTTGAAGTCAATGGTCGAAATTCACGAACTACCGCAGCGCGGCGCGTTCTATTCAGGCCATTATATTATATATAATATATACTTCATCGATTTCCTTTTAAAACATATTTTATAAATTGTTTTAAATTTGTTTTCAAAACGAAATCAACTCCTTTTCAAATTCAAATCAGAATTGAATTTTTCCAATATAAATTCGTTTTAAATTCATTTCAATTCTATTTCAATTCAAATCCATTTCAATTCAAATCAATTTCAGTTTAATTTTAATAGTTTTAAATTCAATTCAAAACGATTTCAATTCTGTTTCAATCTAATTCGAATTTCAATTCTATTCAGTTTAATTTGAATTTCATTTCAATTCAATTTAATTCGAATTTCAATTCCTTTCAAAATATCAGATTTTGAAATCACTTTCGATATTCATTGTAACATGAATAAAATCGATATAAATATCATTCATGTCAGAATGGCGTCAATCTAATCAACACGGCTTCATATATTTCTATTTTCAAATATTCTATTTCAAATATTCCTTTTTCAAATATTTCTATTCAAATATTTCCTTTCAAAACTGGAATGGGGCCCAATCAATTACCATATAATGTTAATTATATGGATTTTCTACAACACATGTATAAAATAACAACGATGAATAATCAAACATCATCCAAAGTGCATTCTACACTGTATAAGCATCAAATATAAATATTTAACGCTCATAACAGTCTGTCCATCAATCGATCGACATACAACTAATTATTGGGACTAGTGTATTTCATATATCATCCCAATACCCGTGTGGGGTTTTCAAACAATCAAACACAGATTTTATTTGTGCAGTTGGGCGATGTGTAAAATTTATCGTCCCAATCAATATCAATCAAATTAGTGTATATAAACAAATCTCCGATTTGTTTATAAATATTTATTTAATATACACATTAAAAATTCTATTTTTAACTATAAAATATTTCTAACTATATAATATTTTATTTCATTTCACATCACATCACACAATCAACTACACATCAAAATCAAACAACCAAACATACAAGCCGTCCGTGGTCTGTGGACGATGGGTGTCGGGTGCTACTAAACACCGTCAGCATCCTAGTATATATTTCAACTAGAAATAAAATTAAAGGTGAGAAGTTCTCACGGAAAGCTAAACCAATTCACCACGACTCTTCTACTGTAGAATATCTTCGCCGTGCTTCCAACGAGATCTGTTCAACACCGTTTGTGTTAAAAATTATATTTTTAACAACACTACTTTCTATATAAAGGTTATATTTTTATATCGCCACTAATATAAAAATCACATTTTTATATTCTCTAGTATATAAAAATCATATCTTCTTCTTTACTTCATGTGTAAAAAAATCGAATTTTTATCTTCACTTCATATATATAAAAATCTAATTTTTATTTCGTTATTCTATATGTAAAAATTCTATTTTTACTTCGCTATATACATGGAAAAATTATATTTTTCTCCGCTACTTCATATAATTAAAAATCCCACCTTTTTACGATTAAAAATCGAATCTTTTCAATGACAAAAATCTAATCTTTTTCTATAAATAATTTTTTTTCTTTTCACGCTATCATATACAAATCGAATTCCTTTTAAATAGATAAATTAAAATAAATAAATAAAAAGAAAAGGGGGGGGGGGGGGTAGAACTTACAGCGTTTAAAGAGAGCAGGGTATGGCGCTCGGGTTGTCGGATCAGCGGAGGAGGGTTTCAGGCGGAGGTTTTTTTTTTTGTGTGGCTCGCGTGTTACAGAGGGCGAGGGCTTGGGGTTTGTTGTGCTCGAGAGGAAAGGGAAGAAGGAGCGAAGGTCGTAGGAGGTGAAGGGTGCAGATCGACGGAGGCTGGGGGGTGATCGCGTGCCCGAGGCGGCGGTTGAGGGCTCTGAATAAGGGGCTCGGGTTCTTGGGCTGCGGGCATCAAATCAGAGAAGGAGGACTCGTGAGAGAGGAGAGAAGAAGGGCGTTAGTCGGAGGGCATGGCGATGGCAGGGGAGGCACGATTCGATTTGGCGAGGGGAGAGGCTGAGAGAATTTGGGGATCGGTGAGAAAGTGACGGGTTTTAATTTATGAGGAGGGAGGGGTTAGGTAAATAAATATATATATATATATTATTTTAATTTATTTTTAAATTCAAAAAGCAACTTTTAAATACGAACTCGAAATCAAGCCCACTGACTGTCACCCCAGCTAATTACCCCCATTCGGACACAATAGGATATGTTTCGCTGGCCAATTCTATTGTTTCGATTAGTTTTGCATTAAATCAAAATATAGTTCAATATATATTGAATATAAACACGCATTTCAATTTACTGGGGCCACATATGACCTCTAAAAATTCCCAAAAAATATTTTCTAGCTTCGTATTGACGATACGGTCCATACAAAAATAATTTCGTCAAATTCTGAGAATGTTTGATAAATGGACATTTTCCAATCGATTAAAATCAACTTAAACTGGTCAAACGCGTTTTCCTTTGCCACGCTCCCATATTGATTCGAAAAATTTGAAACCAAGCAATAATTTGACATCGCGGATCCAACAAAAGTGGTTTCGTCGAAAACCGAGGTTGTTTGTAAAATGGCTATTCTCAATGGCCAGAATTCCATAGCGACTATTCTGAAATTTCAACTGGACAAAACTTTTTATCCCCGCTATGAAATTTCGATTTTTCAGATTCGTTGGAAAGATATTCTCAAATAGATTCTAATATTTTTGGTTTCACAAAAGTCTGGTTTATTTTGCACCCGGTACATTCATTTGAATTTTGAAATCGAATTATCGAACTACCGCGCCATTTTCAATTCCTTTTATATATATAAATAAATATTTATATTCTAACGACGACGTATATAAATATATACGCTCGAATTCTATTCAAAATATATTTTTTGTCGTTATTATTTAAAATAATTCATTTCAAATATTCAAACTTCGCTAAAATTGCCAAAATAAAAATTTTAAATTGGCTCGGATTTCCAGGTTATTACAATCCCTTCTAATATCGTAGAAACTATTAAAGTGAACCACAGTCCCAAGAGACATAGCCAGGAAGTAAAGTCCAAATCATAAAAAGGATCACATCAATCCTAGTGAGTATAAATTATACTGGGATAGTGAATGTAAGAAAATAGTTAACTGTTCCATAACCACTCGCTATTCTCGAATATTTACGAACCCATTGTTGGTTCATACTCAAAACAACAAGACATGACAATGTACGAGCACGATTTGCCAAAGCGAATCGATCAAGGGAATTCACATTTTAATAACTTAAATTCAATTCATAAATCATCAAATATAAATTCGATAAATCGAATAAATATATATAGCTAGTTAGTGGATTCTATAACGTTACGAAACGATTGGAAACCACGTTGGAGCGATAGAAAACAATGACATTTTTTCACAAAACAGGGTGCCACGGATCAAAGTACAATCACCAAGGTGATCGGTATTGCGTAATTCACACTACAACAACACATACAGGAAATCAAATGGATAACGGTCGTAATTTTGATCAACGAATGAATCAAAATCGCAAACTATCACCTGAGGGTTTTTAAACTATATAGGAATAGACTCGAAGGATATCGAGTCGATAATTCACATTTTAGAGTCGTGATTCATAATCGAACTAATATCGAGGGTCAAACCTGAATTAACGAGTAAATAGATTCTTAAAATAGAGCGCACGAGGTCTAGAATGATTTCTAAGTATAAATTACTCCAAAATTAGTTTCATTTCGAAACTCTCGTCGATATGGTTCCAATGCATCTTGTTACGCTGAATTCCGAGTTCGTATTTAAAAGTTATGATCGTTTTAAATTTAATTAATTATTTCACCATTTGTTTTTCACTGTTCAGTTATTTTCATTGGATGTTTTCCTCCACCAAAAATTATCATCAACTCCAAATCACTCCAAATTATTTTCATTGGAAATATCTCGTCGAGACGGTTCCAACGCACCTGATATCGCTAAATTCTGAATTCATATGAAAAAGTTGTGGCTGCTTAAATATTGAATTTTTTTTTTATAATGTTCGGCCATTAATGGCCGAACAGAAGGCATTTGCTCGGCCATTAATGGCCGAATGGCTGGCAAACCCCCAAAAATTTACATTTTTTCCTACCAAACATCTCCAAAATGATACCGGCCAATGCTTGAAGGCCTATGATGTTAAATACATGCAAATGAGGCGTGTATAACTCACCGAAGCAACTCATAACACCAAATTCACAAGCACAAACATTCACACAAGATATTTGCAATGACTCTTGATTTTAAATTTCAAAACGATTAAATTCTCTAACCAAAGAAATCAAATGCGATATTAGTGACATGTGAAGACTTAGAACTTTGCCGGGGCGACAACGCAGCTTCATAATATCACCAAATCATCTCATAGCTTATGAACCAGATTGTGTGGACAATTCTAATCATAATTTTCAACTCAACGAAACATAAACACATGAAATCGGCTAAGTTACACTTAACTAACCAATTCACAAGCACATGGAAACTCGTATGAACAATAAATTACACTTGTACAAGCCAATAGGTTGTGGTATAGATGTGAGTTCATGAAGAACACACAATTTCTTTCTACAAGCAAGAAATCAATCCAAAGCTTTGCTAAATCAACCTCTCTTCCAATATAGCTTGCTAATATCCAACGTAACCTCAAACAAATGAATTTCCTAAGAGTTAGTTCATAGGAATTCTCAAAAAATCGAAGAGGAGATAAGCTAGAGATGATGGAGAAGATGAAGAGGAGGCTTACCAAAGCTTATATGCTTGATTTCCTCAAGAATTGGAGCTCCAAGGATTAAGCTAGGTTTAGGAAATTTAATTTCCCATTCCTCTTCCCCATTTTCTATTTTCTTTGAAGTGTTAGAGTGAATGGGAGAGAAGGGGGCTGATTTGGTTATAAGGAGTGTGTTAGGTTTAGCTAAATCAAGACCTAACCAAAGTGCCAATTTTCACGAACTCGAAACATATCGATGCTTATAGTCAAAAAGGTTGTAAACGACGATCCGGACTCAATGGAAGTGGTCCCGAATCCTAATTTTACCGTTTTTGAAAAATGACATTTTGAGTGACACATAAGATATGATGATATATTTAAATAAAATATTTAAATCTAAAATCATCGAATGAGCGGGTTGTTACAATTTCTTAAACCCATTAAAGATTCTTAGGATTCACGGAAAAACATTTCCATATATCCGTTAGTTTCGTACTTTCAATATTTAGAAAATATACGCTATTTATATTTCAAAACATTTCCATCTCTTATTCACGCATCAATACCTTTTCACATCCATCAGTCCCTATCTGAAAACTAGTAAGAGCAACTCCCTAAGTATCAACCCCGAAGGCCGAAACCAACAATAGATTGATACCCAGAAAGCCGTTCAGATTAACTATCTCCAGTCAGTTGCTAATTACTTTAACTCCATCCCTAACTTCTTATTTTCACAAATCATTTCCTTTATATAACCATTTTAATCTTGGAAATCGTTTACTATAAAATCATTATTCACTTCGTAACGTGAATATTATTCTACTATAGAAATCCGGTCTCAGTTTATTAAATCAAATCTTGATATAAATAAATATTATCATTAATGTTTAAAATCTCATCTATCTAGTTCTTTTAAAAGTTCATATTTGTATTCCACTTCATAAACTCCATTTCAGGTCAACACTTTGTTAATTATAAATTAGGTTTATAACTAAATCTAGATTACATCATTGATTATAAATTTTTGGTTTTTAAGCCAAATATTATTTCTCTTATCAAATTCTGAATTATATAATATGTAGTTTCAAGAAAATAAATTATTTTAATAACATTCGGCAATGTCAAATTATAATTGCAAATCCACATTTCGAACATCAAAAATAAATTTCATCGTTTTCTTGTGAAAACGATTCCCATTTCTCTTTCTAATATTTCTTCTTGTACATTCAAATTATTTAATAATAATTGAATCCATTTTATTCCTAATAACTAACTATTTGTTTAAATATAATTAAAACAAGTTATTATATTCTAGTCCATTCGAAGTTCAATTTCTATTTAAAAATAGAATATTCTTCCTAAAGATCAAATTGCTTCTCCAAAATATTCGAAAATATTTTGCGGTATTTATATACAAATTATTTTAGGACAACGTTGTTTAAACATTCCAAAAACACAATAATCAACCATAGATTATTTATCACATCACAAAATGCAATAAATGAAAAACAACAATATAATTGTTAGGGAATCCAGTTAGATCCCTCCAACCTGTTTCCCTGCATCCACAGATGTTAATCGACATAAACAACAGTAATTTCGTAATAATATGAAAAGTAACACCCCGTATTTTCTGTGAAAAAAAAAACCAAGATATAATTAATTTTTAGAAAAATAATTAGGTGAAACGGGTTGCGCCGTTGCATTCGTCTCGGAATTCTGCTTGAGATAGAGTCCGAGTTTGCGTAAATTGGACTCCGTATGAAAAAGATATCCTTAAATTAAATATTGTAGCAAAACATGGAAAAAGCGGAATGAGAAAAGAATAATGTTTAGCATTTTTCTAAGAATTGTAAGCAAAAGACATAATAGCTCATTTGGTTGGAACATGTGACTTGCATACAAGAGGTGCAGAGTTCGATCCCCGCCAACGCCATATTTTTGTTTTAGGGGAATGGCTAAAAAGCGGCTTAGTGTGAACGTGGTTCAAAAAAAAAATTAAATATATATATATATTGAATATATATGTATATATATATATAATTGAGAAGATAAATGCAGTCAATTTATTTGGAGGGAAAGATTTATGCATAAGTAGATATGTATGTATGTAGGTAACTTCATTATGCATTGATTTTGCATGTTGCAAGGAAAGTAGAGAAAAAAAAGGGGAAATTAAATTATATGCTCAATTTCCTTTTTTTCAGGCAAGCAATTAATTTGTATTATTTGAATTCATGAATAGGTGCGTGTGTGTGTGTGCATATATATATATATATATATATATATATATATATATATATATATATATATATATATGGGCAGTTAATGTAAACATGAATAGAAGTTCATTAATTTGTTGAGTGTTTGCTGAGTCACTTCTGACTCATTGCTGAGTCAATAAGATAAACCCCATCTTGTCTGAATGGCTGCGATTATTTCTAGGTTAAATCTAATGGCCTAAATGAATCCTAACATCTATAAATAAGTGGGTAGACTCTAACCCTAAATCACTTGAAAAATTGGAGAGCTACCGACATGCCGTTGCCATGGAGTTCAGCATAGCCGTCACAAACTAAAGAAGAAGAAGGCCTAATCTACAAACTAAATCTACTTAAATCAAATCAAAAGCTCTCTCTCTTTCTATTTCTCTTCTTTAAAATTGTGAGTATGATGAATCTCACAATATTATTATAAAATAATTTGATTAATTTATGAATAGATCACAAGAAAGTGATATGAATTGTTATGTATTTGTAAATTATGTTGTGGATCTCTTATTATGCTATTATGTTATCATATATACGTTATTATGTTGCAGTGATTATGTTGTAAATAATCCTATGCTATGTCATATGTGATTAATCATGCTATGCTATGTTATAAATCATGTTATGCCATGTTGTAAATGATCCTATGCTATGTCATATGTGATTAATCATGCTATGCTATGTTATAAATCATGTTATGCCATGTTGTAAATCATGCTATGCTATGTTTTAAATATCATGCTATGTTGCAAATTATGATATGCTATGTTGTAAATCTTATATATGTTGTAGATCTCATATTATCACATATGTTGAAATACTTATGTTATATGATAATGATGTCATGTTAAGTTGTGTTGAATCACACAAGTTGTAAAATCATGATGTTAGTATTTATGCGAATTGGATCATGTTTAAAGTTTATGTTTTTTTATAATCGACCTTGATTATGGGAATTTGCCTATTGAGTTAGGTGTACCGATATACATGAATCTACAAATTAATTGGATCTTGAATATGGGAATTTGCCTATTAAGTTAGGTGTACCCATATACATGAATCTATGATTAAATGAATTTTGATTTTTGGGAATTTGCCTATTGAGTTAGGTGTACCCATATAAAACCATATTGTTAATGATGTTGATTCAGACATGTCCTATACAAGTTTATGAAATTTGATCAGAATCATATTATGTGAATTATGAATAAGTTGACACCCTTAGACCCATGACATGTATAACCTTATGCAAGTTGTAATTTTGATATATGCAAGTTTCACCCCTTGTTAGGATTCATTTAGTCACATATATATGTTGTTGTTGTGAATATTTTCTTTTATGCTATGAGTTAGACTAATCGGGTCTAGCATACATTTTGCGAATAAACGTTCAAACGTGGGGTAGGGGTAATATTTGGAAATTAATAAATTGGGGTGCAATCGATATGATTTTGCATGCCTTAAATGGATGTCCATTATTGAGTCAATTATGGACATTGCTAAATTTGGAATTAATTAATAATTCAAATAGGGAATTATTAAAATTGGGGAAAGTGGATTATTAATAATAATCAATGCTTAGGACACGAGGTTGGACCCGTTTGTGACGTAAACCTGCCCGACAAATCCACTAGTCACAAATGTCGGCCCAATGTGAGAGGTCCTAGGCCCAAACTAAAGCATAACAGTTGTAAAGACGCGAGGTTAGACTCTTTTATGTTGTAAGACTGCCCGGACCCTCCCGGCAAATCCAGCTGCCATAAATGCCAGTCTAATGTGTGAGGTCTTTATGAGGTTATGGCCTTAATGAATTAAGAAATACTTAGCCAGATAATCATGTAAGGTGGGACATGGAGGTTATGTAGGTGCCTTGGGTGGCATGAGGAATCTAGTGGTTGCCTTTATAGGCATTTGAAATACGATTAGACTTTACCAAATACACATGTAAATGAACATGACTAAGTGGGTTAAGTGGATGGACTAATGGGACAAGCTTAGGTGGAATGCTTGTGGGAAATAATGGGGACCCATTTCAACCAGTATCCCAAAACGTATCTTTGTGGGCTCGATCCAAGTCGAGGACGGGACACGCATACTGGGTTTGACTATAAGAGGCCAAAACAGGGAGCGGTGGCAACGCAAGTCCAACGGGTTTCATATGCGTGTGTGGACCCGGGCTAGTAGGTAAGAAGTTGTTGTATCGTGTAGGTATAAGCCATGCATCCTTAAGTTATATCGGGTTGCCACTTTAGGGGAGTGATACACCCCACTTTGGGGCCAGCACGGGTATCTACGAGTTAGGGAGCCGATCGAAAAATAGAAAGTGGGGTACACCTAGGAGAGATAGGGGCTGGCGGCACCTATATAGTCAGCTAGGAGTACGTAAAGCCATTAAGAATGTTTCTAAGTGAAGCTAAGTGGGATCAATCTTTAGGGTGACTGGTGTAGTGCAGTATAGTGTTTATCCTTTAGTATTTATGAGCGCCTATAATGTTTCCTTTAGCGATTGTCTATGTCCTTAATCTGCTCTTTCATAGACATTTTCTTGTTTTCCAGCTTATGCCTTAGTCCAGTTATTTTGATAATAGTATTGTAGAATTATCATACTCGCCAGACTTTATGTCTGACCCCCCCTCTTTTTCATCTTTTTCTCCCTTCAGGTCCTCAGGTTGGGCCAAGTTCCAGTGAAGTCTGATTGGATTGCTTATCTCTTGGAAAGCTTGGACTGCTGAAGTAAAGTCCAGCTTGTTATCTTTCTTTTTAATGGCTATTTATGTAATGGGATTATGTACTTGTTTTATCAAGATAGATATTGTACTTGACTTTGATTATGGTGTTATGATGTAATCAAACATGTTTTGACTTCTGCTGCAATTGAAATAAAGTTTTTAAATTTCCAAGTACTATTTTATATCTGTCTTGTTGAAATTTTACTGTTCTATATTCACCTAAAACCTCCATAGAAGTTAATGCATTCCCTTTGTGAGTGACATTAATGGACGTGGGGTGTTACACGTGGTATCAGAGCATAAGGTTACCGAAACAGATAAGATATTTTGAAAAACTATTTTTAAAAAGCATTTTTATAAATAATACTTTCAAAAATATGTTTGTAGAAGAGTATTTTTGAAAGAAAGGTTTATTTTGAGAAAATAATCCCCAAGAGCCAAATATCCTTCCTTCGATTCTCTGTTTTGAATCTCTTCCTCTTTCTCTTTTTGAATTTCCCCTCCGCATATAGATGCTTTTTCTAAGATAAATAAGGACTTCCGTACGAAGGACGGAAGAACCACTTCAAGGGACTTAGACGTTTGTCGGGCTAGAAGTTAGTCCAAGGAGGTGGAGGGTTGTGGGAACCTTTAAGATGGACGATGGGAGGAAGGTTCAAATAGCTGTTAGGTTAATAAAGGACAAAACCTCATCTTGGTGGGAGGTCACGAATGGAGAATGTGAAGAAGAAGGCTAGTTGTTTTGGAGAAATAGGACCCCTTATTAGGATTGTCCAAAGAGGCAAAGTTTCTTTTAAGGGCAGAGAGAATTCAAATATGGAAAAATTCTTGACATTAAAGCAAGGGAGTTTATCAGTGAAGGAATATGTCAATAAATTTAATCAGTTAGCAAGCTTTGGCTTGGAGTTGGTGAACACACCAGAGAAGAAAGCTTTGAGGTTCGTTAGAGGCTTGAATGAACCGTTGCAAGGGTTGGCTATGACCCACATCCCTATGGGAGCCACCTTTGAAAGGCTAGTAGAAATGGCACTTATGCATGAGGATAAGGCAGTTGAAAAGAAAGGGGATCAGAAGAAACTCCAACAGCAAAATAAGAAGGGTGGTAAAAACAATAATGGCAAAAGGAAGAAGAGATGCTTCAATTGTGGGACGCCTGGCCATCTCAGCAAAGATTGTAGAAAGAAAAAGAAGACTGGTTGTTTTCATTGTGGAGATGCGGGACATTTGGTAAGGACTGCCCAAAGAAGGGGCAGAGGGCAGGGTCTACCTCGGGAGGACAGGTGCAGGCTCTTATGGCACCAGGGCAGGCAAGGGGGCAAGTTCAGGCTATTGCGGCCCCACCGCTGCAAGAAAGAGGTTGAACAATTTCTGTTGAAAGCTTAGTTATTCTGTTTGATCATCCTGTCCGTACCTTATTCGATTCTGGCGCATCTCATTCGTTTATCTCTGCATCATTAGTTGAATTACTGCACTTGAACACCAGTTTAGTAGAGGATCCCTTGGTTGTTTCAAATCCAGTTGGAGGTTCGGCTCATTTGACCATGATATGTTCGGATTTGAAAATATTTATACTTAGCGTTGAATTTAGATGTGATGCTTATGTATTGGGCTTCACGGGCTATGGGCTAATTTTAGGAATGGATTAGTTATCTAGAAATGGGGCCATTCTTGATTGTGAAAGGAGAGTAGTTAGGCTTGTGACTCGCCTTGGTAATGCTCTCGACATCTTCTGTAGTCCCATAAATTCCGTTATGCTAAGTTATCTTGAATCGCTTGACGCGTCTGTAGAGAATCTGCGAACGGTAGAGGTGGTCCGGGAATATCCGGATGTGTTTGAGTAGGTGAAGGGCTTACCCCCAAAGCGGGAGATAGGCTTTCGAATTTATCATGTGGATAATGCTAAACCCGTATCTTTGCCAGTGTGCCACATGGCTCCTCGTGAAAGGAGGGAACTCAATAAGCAAGTGAAGGAGTTGCTTGAGAAGGGGTTCATAAGACGTAGTATATCGGAGTGGGGTGCTCCAGTAGTATTTGCTACAAAGGCGGATGGGTCCCTTAGACTTTGTGTGGTCTATAGAGAACTAAACAAGCTTACTAAAAAGAACCGACACCCACTGCCGAGGATTGACGATCTCTTTTATCAGTTAGTTGGCGCCTCAGTGTTTTCGCAGTTGGACCTAGCCACTAGCTTTCATCAACTGAGAGTGGCTGAAGATAGTATAGATAAGACTGCTTTTAGGACTCCTGACGGATTCTATGAATGGCTAGTGATGCCCTTTGGTTTGACAAACGCCCCCGCATAATTTGTTGATTTGATGAGTAGGGTGTTTAGGGAGTACCTTAACAAATTCGTGGTAGTCTTTGTGGATGACATCTTAGTCTTTTCTAAGAATGAAGAAGATAATGCTCTACATCTTAGGGAAGTGTTGGAAACCCTTCTAGCGCATAACCTTAAGGCAAAATTTTCTAAGTGTCACTTCTGGAGGAAAGAAGTATGGTTCTTAGGGCACATGGTTTCCAAGGAAGGGATAGCAGTGGATCCCGCAAAGGTGGTGGCCATCCAAGATTGGAAGGTCCCTAAAAATGTAACCGAAGTAAGAAGTTTCTTGGGGTTGGCTGGCTATTATAGGAAGTTTATCAAAGACTTCGCAAAAATATCAGCTCCATTAACACGGTTAACGAAGAAGAACCTGGTTTTTACGTGGGACGAAGATTGTGATGATGCGTTCCAACGTTTAAAGAGAGCCTTAACTTCAGCCCCAGTCTTAGTGCTGCCAGACGGGAATAAACCGTTTACCGTCTATACTGATGCTTGTGGTACGGGACTTGGCGCGGTCCTCATGCAAGAGGGAAGAGTAATAGCCTATGGTGGAAGGCAGTTGAGGGTTCATGAAAAGAATCACCTTACGCATGACCTTGAGTTAGCCGCAATTGTTTTCGCGCTTAAGTCTTGGCGTCAATATCTTCTTGGTGAGAAATTCGAACTGTTCACTGACCACAAATCATTAAAATACTTATTCTCTCAGAAGGATTTGAATTTAAGGCAGCAACGGTGGATGGAATTCCTAGCCTCCTACGATTTTGAAATAGCATATACCCCGGGCAAGGGTAACGTGGTAGCAGACGCCTTAAGTAGGAAAAGGTTGCCCTTGAGTCCTTTGTTTGTTGAACGACGAAGCTTAGAATTCATCTCCATGTTTGACATTAAACCCTCCGTTGACCTAGTACCTGGTTTGTTAGCATCCTTGGAGGTTAGACCTACACTTCTAGGACGAGTTGGTGAGGCACAGCAAGACGACCCACAGTTGGTTGAGATAGTAGAAAAGCTCAAAGGAGGGGAGTCGTCTAGCCATCTTAGTAGGTATACCCTAGATGATAAGGGTTGGTTGCGTAGGGATGGTAAACTTTGGATATTACGGGACGAAAGTTTGAGGAAGTGTTTACATGATGCGGCGAAAGTGGTGGAGCCGAACACGCTTAAGGAAGTGGAAGTAGAGCGAGATGCCACGATCATACTAGCTCCTACATGCATTCTTGGGTCGGAGATTAAGAAGTTGAGAAACCGAGAGGTCAAGCTAGTCAAAGTGCAATGGGAAGAAGATCAAGGAGACGCTACTTGGGAGACGGAAGAGAAGATTCGTTTGTTGTACCCCTTCCTTTTCGGGGTTATGTCTTTTATATTCTCCTTTATCGCCTAGCGTATACTTGTCCTATCTTTAGTACATCCTCTCGTTTAAGTCTTTGACCTTTAGAAAGACAGTCCTATGGTTGAAACATGTGTTTAAGACATGTTATGTTTGATGGATGCAAGTGGATGCAAATGTTTGCTAGTGGTTGCTCGTGGATGCATATACACACACTTTAGGCACTAGATCGGCTCAGTCACTATCATATTGCATATAAATATGTGTGCATATTTAAATTAATGAATGAATAGTGGTTGTATTATCATATGGATGCCGCATTAAGATGAATGGTTGTGCACGCATATAGAAATAATATGTATCATTAGGAATCTTTTGCATACATAATGGACGCATGGCACTATCATGGTTCGCATTAAGGAGGTCAACTGAATCAGTAGATCGCCTGATTTTTGCATTGGATAATGACATGTACACACACTATGCATATAAACATGAAAGAATTAGAAGTCTCTTAAGGACAATGGATGCCTGTGCCTGATGGTTGAGTAGATGGATGATTGGATGGTAGGACACATTCTTCCTAACTTGAAGATTTCGGGGACGAAATCCTTTAAGGAGGGGAGAATGTAACACCCCGTATTTTCTGTGAAAAAAAAATCAAGATATAATTAACTTTTAGAAAAATAATTAGGTGAAACGGGTTGCGCCGTTGCGTTCGTCTCGGAATTCTGCTTGAGATAGAGTCCGAGTTTGCGTAAATTGGACTCCGTATGAAAAAGATATCCTTAAATTAAATATTGTAGCAAAACATGGAAAAAGAGGAATGAGAAAAGAATAATGTTTAGCATTGTTCTAAGAATTGTAAGCAAAAGACATAATAGCTCATTTGGTTGGAACATGTGACTTGCATACAAGAGGTATAGAGTTCGATCCCCGCCAACGCCATATTTTTGTTTTAGGGGAATGGCTAAAAAGCGGCTTAGTGTGAACGCGGTTCAAAAAAAAAATTATATATATATATATTGAATATATATATGTGTATATATATATATATTTATATATATATAATTGAGAAGATAAATGCAGTCAATTTATTTAGAGGGAAAGATTTATGCATAAGTAGATATGTATGTATGTAGGTAACTTCATTATGCATTGATTTTGCATGTTGCAAGGAAAGTAGAGAAAAAAAAGGGGAAATTAAATTATATGCTCGATTTCCTTTTTTCAGGCAAGCAATTAATTTGCATTATGTGAATTCATGAATAGGTGCGTGTGTGTATATATATATATATATATATATATATATATATATATATATATATATATATGGGCAGTTAATGTAAACATGAATAGAAGTTTATTAATTTGCCGAGTGTTTGCTGAGTCACTTCTGACTCATTGCCGAGTCAATAAGATAAACCCCATCTTGTCTGAATGGCTGCGGTTGTTTCTAGGTTAAATCTAATGGCCTAAATGAATCCTAACATCTATAAATAAGTGGGTAGACTCTAACCCTAAATCACTTGAAAAATTGGAGAGCTACCGACATGCCGTTGCCATGGAGTTCAGCATAACCGTCACGAACTAAAGAAGAAGAAGGCCAAATCTACAAACTAAATCTACTTAAATCAAATCAAAAGCTCTCTCTCTTTCTATTTCTCTTCTTTAAAGTTGTGAGTATGATGAATCTCACAATATTATTATAAAATAATTTGATTAAGTTATGAATGGATCACAAGAAAGTTGTATGAATTGTTATGTATTTGTAAATTATGTTGTGGATCTCTTGTTATGCTATTATGTTATCATATATATGTTGTTATGTTGCAGTGATTATGTTGTAAATAATCCTATGCTATGTCATATGTGATTAATCATGCTATGCTATGTTATAAATCATGTTATGCCATGTTGTAAATAATCCTATGCTATGTCATATGTGATTAATCATGCTATGCTATGTTATAAATCATGTTATGCCATGTTGTAAATCATGCTATGCTATGTTGTAAATATCATGCTATGTTGCAAATTATGATATGATATGTTGTAAATCTTATATATGTTGTAGATCTCATATTATCACATATGTTGAAATACTTATGTTATATGATAATGATGTCATGTTAAGTAGTGTTGAATCACACAAGTTGTAAAATCATGATGTTAGTATTTATGCGAATTGGATCATGTTTAAAGTTTATGTTTTTTTTATAATAGACCTTGATTATGGGAATTTGCCTATTGAGTTAGGTGTACCCATATACATGAATCTACAAATTAATTGGATCTTGAATATGGGAATTTGCCTATTAAGTTATGTGTACCCATATACGTGAATCTATGATTAAATGAATTATGATTTTTGGGAATTTGCCTATTGAGTTAGGTATACCCATATAAAACCATATTGTTAATGATGTTGATTCACACATGTCCTATACAAGTTTATGAAATTTGATCAAAATCATATTATGTGAATTATGAATAAGTTGACACCCTTAGACCCATGACATGTATAACCTTATGCAAGTTGTAATTTTGATATATGCAAGTTTCACCCCTTGTTAGGATTCATTTAGTCACATATATATGTTGTTGTTGTGAATATTTTCTTTTATGCTATGAGTTAGACTAATCGGGTCTAGCATACATTTTGCGAATAAACGTTCAAACGTGAGGTAGGGGTAATATTAGGAAATTAATAAATTGGGGTGCAATTGATATGATTTTGCATGCCTTAAATTGATGTCCATAATTGAGTCAATTATGGACATTGTTAAATTTGGAATTAATTAATAATTCAAATAGGGAATTATTAAAATTAGGGAAAGTGGATTATTAATAATAATCAATGCTTAGGACACGAGGTTGGACCCGTTTGTGATGTAAACCTGCCCGGACCCGCCCGGCAAATCCAGTAGTCACAAATGTCGGCCCAATGTGAGAGTTCCTAGGCCCAAACTAAAGTATAACAGTTGTAAAGACACGAGGTTAGACTCTTTTATGGTGTAAGACTGCCCGGACCCACCCGGCAAATCCAGCTGCCATAAATGCCAGTCTAATGTGAAAGGTCTTTATGAGGTTATGGACTTACTGAATTAAGAAATACATAGCCAGATAATCATGTAAGGTGGGACATGGGGGTTAAGTAGGTGCCTTGGGTGGCATGAGGAATCTAGTGGTTGCCTTTAGAGGCATTTGAAATACGATTAGACTTAACCAAATACATATGTAAATGAACATGACTAAGTGGGTTAAGTGGATGGACTAATGGGACAAGCTTAGGTGGAATGCTTGTGGGAAATAATGGGGGCCCATTTCAACCAGTATCCCAAAACGTGTCTTTGTGGGCTCGACCCAAGTCGAGGACGGGACATGCATACTGGGTTTGACTATAAGAGGCCAAAACAGGGAGCGGTGGCAACGCAAGTCCAACGGGTTTCATATGCGTGTGTGGACCCGGGCTGGTAGGTAAGACGTTGTTGCATCGTGTAGGTATAAGCCGTGCATCCTTAAGTTGTATCGGGTTGCCACTTTAGGGGAGTGATACACCCCACTGTGGGGCCAGCACGGGTATCTACGAGTTAGGGAGCCGATCGAAAAATAGAAAGTGGGGTACACCTTGTGGAGATAGGGGAAGGCGGCACCTATGTAGTCAGCTAGGAGTACGTAAAGCCATTAAGAATGTTTCTATGTGAAGCTAAGTGGGATCAATCTTTAGGGTGACTGGTGTGGTGCAGAATAGTGTTTATCCTTTAGTATTTAGGAGCGCCTATAACGTTTCCTTTAGCGATTGTCTATGTCCTTAATCTGCTCTTTCATAGACATTTCCTTGTTTTCCAGCTTATGCCTTAGTCCAGTTATTTTGATAATAGTATTGTAGAATTATCATACTCGCCAGACTTTATGTCTGACCCCCCCTCTTTTTCATCTTTTTCTCCCTTTAGGTCCTCAGGTTGGGCCAAGTTCCAGTGAAGTCTGATTGGATTGCTTATCTCTTGGAAAGCTTGGACTGCTGAAGTAAAGTCCAGCTTGTTATCTTTCTTTTTAATGGCTATTTATGTAATGGGATTATGTACTTGTTTTATCAAGATAGATATTGTACTTGACTTTGATTATGGTGTTATGATGTAATCAAACATGTTTTGACTTCTGCTGCAATTGAAATAAAGTTTTTAAATTTCCATGTACTATTTTATATCAGTCTTTTTGAAATTTTACCGTTCTATATTCACCTAAAACCTCCATAGAAGTTAATGCATTCCCTTTGTGAGTGACATTAATGGACGTGGGGTGTTACATGAAATATTGAAATAAATAGAATTAGTATCTAACCAACGCTATATATATAACTACCAACCAATTTATATGAAAATCATCCAAAAAACCATCACACAACATAATCATCATTTATCAATATTAAGTAAGGTTTATAACATTATACAACTGGACAGAGTTGGCGAGTTTACATACCTTGTTCGTTAATCGTTAAAAATTGTTTAGCGTTCGTGGATTAAATCAAACATTTAATTCTTCCTAGAATTGAAACGACGTTCAAAGCACTCGAAACCAGCTTCATCACGTTGCTTGCGTTTGCACGATTCCAACGTGACCAAGGTTCGTAAGTTTGATGCCGTATGAGTGAAATATAGTAATTTCTAGTTAGTATAAACATTTAAATAATTTTAAATAAAAACTAAATTACTCCCTTTACAAACCGGGCCTCACCATTTGGAATACGGCCCACCGCATACCTAAAAATCCAGATCCGGTTTGAATAGTGCCGCCTCTTCTTCCCAAATTTAAAATCGTTGCTCAATGTTTTCAACTCCCCACAGTCGTGATTTTACATCTCCTTGGACTCTACTATAGATCAAGAAAACATTCACTGTTACTTCCATTCACCTCCTCTTTTCGATCTACTACCCTCGCCACCTCAAATGCCCATTTTTAGGTCTCTACAGAAACAAGTTGCACCACCTGCTAGAAGATTCAAAAGTTACCATTTCATGTACTGTCAACTACCAACCTCTCTACCCCATCAGATTCGCATCTTCGGCTCCCCTTGCCTCTGCGTTCCCCACCTAACCAACAGTCGAAAATCGTGCCACTCCTGATGACCCCGACGATCTGCAGCTCTGAGCAGTCACATCCATTTCAGTATGTCATTTTCCTATTCGAAAACACCCACATGCTCCTCAACTTCCCCTCTCTACAGCCATTCCGCAAATAGTGAACTCGTCGACTAAACTGAAAATCTAACTTTGAGCATTCATACGCATCTCAGTAGCAGGCGTGCAAAACTTTTGATCAAGAAACCCATCTCACCATTTTGAAGAAAGAAAGAACATGCAAATTTAAAAAATGTTGGTTACGTTATTTTTAGAGGGTATTTACTTTATATTTGATTTCTAAAGGCCATTTAAAGAGTTCGACCTTTGAAACTTTCCTAAAGAAAAGAAAATGAATGAAGATGTTGGGTTTGTATATTTATAGCATTATATTCCTTCGTTGCCAAGTAATTTGTTTACGTATAGGATGGGGATTGTTTTTGGGTAGGCCCTGCGTAAGGATGGGATCTAAAACTTTAGAGCTAAGGATTTCATATTTTAATTATTTTTATACCTGTATACTAAGCCACTTTGCAAAATTCACATTTATTGAATTAGTCTTATGATGCCAGCGGTTGGCATTTAAACTTTTGAATTTTGAGTTGTAACTTATTGTGCTTCACATGCGATCGTGTTTGAAGAAAATATTGTTTCACGCGCTGGGTGACTATTATATGAATTATTTATTTTTCCTTTTATGTTGCACATACAAAATACATGCCTTACGTACTAACTGTTTTGTATTGCATGCCGGAGTGCATGCCATTCAATTCCATATTAATAACAGCAGTGTAGTGATGAAATTAGTTATAACAACAACTATAATTACTAAACTAGAAATAGAGATGTTGACCCTAATAACGACAGTAATTTTTTATTTTAGAACGTGACATATATTATATTATTGAATGTTCAAATTACACATAAAATTCCCCATGAACTAGTCGCAAGTGTTGGAATTGGAACCTTTTGTTTATTACTTTTAGTTGCGGTAATATGCAGTCATTTTAGTTTTGCGGACTACTATAAACAAAAATAAAAATACCATTGTTTTCAACAATGTGCCACGATTCCAAAAGTATAATAATATATACAAGTTAGCTTATTTTGTGAAATCCCAAAACGCTGATATAGGACGTATAATACTCCAAATAAAAAATGCTTATTTTCCAAATTAAAAATTATAAAAAATTCTACAAATTAAATTAAAAATATGTCCAAGAAATCTCGTCTAAATTCAATATTAATATTTAATTATATTAAATAAATCGTCATGGTTTACAAACAATTCCATAACAACTATTTGAAAATTTAAATTGGAGATATCTAAAAATCTATAAGCCGAAATCTCGATTTTTCACTTCCATTAGAAAAATATAATTCAACGGATTCCAAAGTTTCTTGTTTCTAAGAAATTCGACTTATAATGGATCTTGTATACTCAGTTGAAGTTCAAAACTCGATATTACGAACTACCACGTCATTACTAGCTCGATTTAAATTATATACGTTCAAATGTCATATAAATAATTTATTCCTCATTCTTATTCGAATATAAACTCAATTAAATATCTTAAATTATCCAATTTACACAATACAGCCAATTCAGCTATTTTCGACAATTACGGAAATTAATATATTATTATCCCATTATTTATATTTATTAAATAATCAAAATTATTTAATTCCAACTATTGATTACCAAATCACTTGTTCAAATAATTAAATAAATTAATTATTAAATCGCTAAAAATCCAGGTCGTTACATTCCTTCGCTTTGAAAGAATTTTGTCCCCGAAATTGCTAAGTTACGAAAAATTCTGAAATCATTTGTTTTACTTCTTAACTTAATTAGTTTCAACTGGACCAATTAATTTTTGATTAAAATATTAATTCATTTATATTGACTAAAATTTCTAAAAATTCTGAAAATTTTCTAACACTTTAAATTCCTGATTTTTTTTGCTAGCGTCTCCTTTGCATAGCTCGATTGGTATAGCTACAACCCGCCTCTTTGGGCCTTTTCCAATTCAAAAGAAAATCAAACAGCCAAACGGCTTGCCAAATAGGCTCATAAAAATCACATACTCAATATAATATAAACTAGTACCTTTTTGTCGGGCATTCAACTCTGTCACTTCCATATGCTATCAATTCAGCATAAACCGCTGTCATTCCAATCAATCTATAATCAATTTATCCTCAAATCCAATCATTCGCTTATTGTAGTGACCCGTAACTTCCCCGGTAAGGAAAGAACGAATTACTTTGAGAACACAACAAAATAGAACGCAAACAGAAGAACATTTCATTGTATATTACAACAATTCCATCAGATACAAGAATATACAGAGTATGAATAAATATTATACAACAGAAAAATATCAGAGATTACAATAAATTACATAGCAGCGGAAAACAATACAAAACACTACTGAAAGTAATACATGGATACAGAGCTTTCAAAGCATCGTTCCAGCTGTAAATCAGGATCCTGTGAATATAAATCTGCAAAACCAAAACTACAAGTTGCCCGTGTCGAAAATAGGGGCACCTAGAGTTTAGGTTAAAACAATAAACTCCAGGTCAGTCATGTGACTGGTGTGAGAACTAAAACAGTTATTTAAAACTTTACTTTAAAAGAGAGTAATTCAAGGGACCACGCCGTATAACACGGAACGGTTTTCCTCCCAAGAATACCAGTGCATATATCAAAACAGCGCAATGCTTTTTGGAAAAATGAAGCTATTATAAGACCCAGGTCCCATCATATAATGCAACGCAAGCCGGAGGATAGGGTTTTCCCTTATAATAGCCAAACATGCTTGGTACGTTTAAAACAAATCATTTGATACTATAAGGTGTCAAAACATTTTCAATCCAAAATATCAATCATAGACGGCATGGGTACTATATATCATGTCGCCATACTAGTTCTACAATTAAAACCGCAATATCACGTATTGGAAATTGGATTTCCGTCATGAGTCGAGGCAAGCTCCTCTCCGTTCGAGACACTCTAGCAAATGTCTCAGGACCCCACTATGATCCTTGGATCGGTTGGGCCAGTCCTCTCTTACTTTTGAGGATTGGCAATTCCTGAACACACGTTTCCCAGTCCTAAAAGACGTATATCCGAGGCACCTCGCATACCAACAACCACACAGGTGAAAAGTATATAAATGTCAGGCAATTTAAGCACTGACACCACAACTAGCTAGAAAGAAACGTCGTGTTTTTCCAACGGTATGTATCCCGTTTTTGACTCATACCGAGGTGTGAGGCTCACGAATTCACGTTATAAACAAAGCTGCGCCACACATGCCATGCTTTGATCATCAACCACAAGACTTTGCTTTTCAACAGAAGCCTTGATCATCTGCCACTTAGGCGTGCTACACAGGCAATTCACTGCATGCGACTGATGTCCATCGATATACAACCTCTGAGCTCGTACGTCTCAGAGAAGGGTGTTAAGCAAGAGAATAAATTCTCCACCGCCAAACAGATGTATAATTAATAGAGATCAATCAAAACAGAATAAAATCCAATGTCAGACACACAGTCCATTTACAAGTTCGTTCTAGGTCTGAACGAAACTGGAGGCACTTTCCTCGCATATCCATCGATCTCCAAGTTCGTCTGGATGATCACCAACGGATTCCCTCATCTTGGGTGTACAGCCCAATCGAGATCATCAGTAATCACCCAAACGATGTGAAGACTTTCGGTCTTCCACCACCGTCTTCATCTTCAACATATCGTCGAATCGGTTATTCAGAATGGGTATAAACCCGGCCTTTCTAAATAACCCGCATATATAATAAACACATGTTACACAAACACAACATACGCCTCATTCCAATTCAGAATGTTCTTTTATTCAAATATTCACAATACTAGGGAATAGGTTCCCATTAATTTTATCAAAGATAAATTCTTCTAAATTTATTCTTTAATCTTCCTTTGGATATCATTCCAAATCATATTATGGTTTTCCAAACTAGTCGGGATTAGCGAACCACACCGAAGTAATTATTTATTTTATTTCCCAATCCCAACCTATTTATCCTATGGAGCAAAACTGGTAATACTCCATATCTAACACCACGGTTTTATCGGTAAAGTTAATTACCGTTTCACTTTCAAATCTAATTAAAGATTTAACTATCGCTTTGGAGTAAAACTGTTGATACTCCATTCTCGATCAGTTTCCAATTGTGATAATTTAAACTATCAATTCACATTTCAATTTATTTACAGATTCATTAAAACTCTACTTAGTTTTAGTCTTCCCACAAATCAATATCCTGTCTTTAACTGGGTTAAAGAACCAATGTCATCTAAAACACGATTCACAATAAATCCAAAATCACATTTTATTGTTAATCGGGTTAAAGAACATGTGTTATTCAAAACACCGCTCACGATAAACCCAAGAACCAATTTAAATTCAATTCCAATTAAATATCATTTAATTGTTACACCTCATCAAATCTAAAATAGAAAGATTTAATCTTTTTCTCAATTGGGCTTAAGAGCAGTGTTAATGAAGACACCATTCACGACAAACCCATATCACATTTTATATTAAATACAAGGCTCTGAATAGAAAATAAATTGGATTATATTCAATATCAAATTCTACGACCAATAAATATCGTATTCGAAATAACGATATAAATATATCTTTCAAATTCCCATAACAATATCTGTATAATCACAAAATCCAACATCGAAATATTCCAAAGACAGTTTCGATTCAAATCCATTTCCATTTCGTATATTGGATATTCTGATTATTTTTAAAACCACTTTCAGATTCAATTTATTTATTTTAAAAATAGATTGATTTTAATTCTAGTTCAAAACTAGTTCATTTTGATAAAAATCTAATTTTATCTTTTCGAATGTGGAATTTTTCATCCTAGTTTTTCACAAACCATTTCTTATGATTTTACACAAATTATTACTATTTTTAATAATTTTATCAAAGCCCATAAAGTCGAT
>JASFAX010006959.1:0-28864 GCA_030737875.1 Allium sativum | reverse complement strand
ATATAAAAGTCACATATATTTGAAAAGTTAATCAACAAATTGATTGCTGGTTGTGATGTGTGATTATTAGTATAACTAATAAAAATATTGGAATGATAATTAATGAAACCAATATGAAAATGAAAGGTAAATTAAGCCAAATTGAATCAAATATTGTATTAATTGAAAATTGATTGGAATTGCTATATGTGCATGTGTATATAATGAACAGGTCATAGCAGGGAAGCTAAGAATAGGAATAAAATTGTATGCCCGACAAATAGGTACATATTTACTGTATTTATAGGGTTTTGACGATTTTATGAGCCGATTGGCAAGCCGCTTGGCTTTTTCTTTTTCTTTTTGATTGATGAGGGCCCTGTAAGGCAAGTTGTGGTTTTACCGATCAGCCTGTACAAAGGAGGTTATGGCGAAATTTTTCAAAAATTTAGGGTGTTAGCCAAATTTTTGAGAAATTAGAAAATTCTTAGAAACTGAAAAGTTGAAGAATGAAAGCCAGAATGAAAGTTGAGTTGGTTAGTAAAACAACTTTCAGCTCCGTTCCTTTTCGAGGACGAAAAGATTTTAAGTAGGGGAGATTGTAACAACCCGGAATTTGTGAACCAATTTAAATTTTTTATTTTAGCTATTTTAATGGATTTTGAATATTTAAAATGATTTATTTAAATAATAACGAACTCGAAATAGCACGATAGTTTAAAAATTCAATTTTAAATTTCAAATGAATGTACAGAATTCAATAAGTCGGATTTCAATAGAATAAGAAACATTAGAATCTGTTTAATTATATCTTTCTAACGAGTGTAATAAACTGAGATTTCATAATATAAATTGGAAGTTAGGTCCAGTTTAAAATTCAAAATAGTCGCTATGGAATTTATATATTTTTTAATAATATATAGGCCTTGAAAATTGTCATTTTGTAAACAACCTCCGTTTTCGATGAAACCACTTTTGTTCGATCCGAAATGTCAAATTATTGTTAGGTTTCAAATTTCATAATTTTTGGAACTAATATGTGAACGCAGTAAATTTAAACATGTTTGGTAATTTCATTTTGAAATTAATTGACTAGATAAAGGGCCATTTTTCAAACGACCTCCAAATTCAACGAAATTAGTTTTGTTAGGACCAGATAGCCAAAACAAAGCTAAATTTATTTTTTCATAATTTTTGGATTCAGTATGTAGCCCCAGTAAATTAAAATGTACATTTAAATTCAGTATATATTAATTTATATTTTAATTTTGATGAAAACTGATCGAAACAGACAAATTGGCTTACGAAACATATCCCATTGTGTCCGGAATTGGGGTATTTGGCTAGGGGCGACATTTGTTGTGGTTCATTTGGAGATCGGATCGTTAAAATTCATATTTGAGTAATAAATTAATTAAATATTATTGTAAAATGTGCATATACACCCTTAAATCACTAAACCTTAGTCAAACATTTCCACTGTGGTCAATTCTTCAACAGCCGCCATTGTTCTTTCTTATTCAAGGGATATGTTAGTTTTAAAATCAAAGAAAATCAAAGGAAAATTCTAAAATTGTGAAATCAAATGTTTAGAGCCTGGATTATGTTCCTCTTATACCATCCATATTGTGCGACAGCTTCCTGAAACGCTCGACATTGTCCCAGTCGACTTAGGGTTTCACGTTTTGGGCTATTGGGGTCTAGATTCATGGATTCAATGCGGTTTTTGGATTTAGGGGTTGAAACCGCATTTATACACAAAGTTTTAAGGGATCCAGTTGCTGTTTAGTTCGTACGTTTTCCTAGGGGTGCGTGAGCATGCTTGGCGTCGCATACTGGAAGGAGTCGGTAGTATGAATAGAGAGATTGGGACAATAAGATTAAATATGATTTTTGTTTTGGATCTCGTGGATGAATGGAGGACGTTTTGGGATGAAAACCTGCGCAATGGCCATTGTAGAAGAGCAATATTCGAAGTGGAAGAAGGAGGGTACAGTAAAACGTGGGTTAGGGGTTAGTTTAAATGGTAAATAATATTTATTTATGTAGTTAATGGCATTTTTATATATGCAAATTTGTAAAATGTATAACTTCTACATATTCTATCGAAATTCATCGAAAAAGGATCCTATGGAACCGTCTCGACGAGAGCTTCGCAATGAAACTGATTTGGAGCTCGTGGCAATTTATGGCGAAATAAAACATCTCGTTGAACAATAAAAAATGATTCCGAACCGATCAAAGTGAGAACTTTTTCTCACTAAATTATATTTTATCATGTTATTGTATTCATGTATAAAAAATATATAGAATTGCCAGTGTAGATTTTTATCAGTTTTAATCATTATAAATTGTATACGGTGCCTGTTAGCTCAACTCCCTCGTCCACAGACCATGGACGATTTAATTGATTGTATTGTGTTGTGATTGTGATGTGAAATGGAAAATAAAAATATATATGCAATATGGAATATATATATATATATATGCGATATGGAAAATATATATGCAATGTGAAAAATATATATATGAGATGTGAATAAAATATATATATGAGATGTGAATAAAATATATATATGCAATGTGAATAATATATATATATATATATGCGATGTGAATAATATATATATATATATATATATATATATGAGATGTGAATAAAATATATATATATATATGCGATGAGAATAATATATATATATATATATATATGAGATGTGAATAAAATATATATGCGTTGTATAAAATATATATATGTGTGTTGTATAAATCATATATATGCGTTGTATAAATTATATATATGCATTGTATAAATTATATATGAGATATATAAAATTGTCGTGATATGGAATAATTATTGAATTGTTAAAAATATAATTTTTAACATATATACGCACTGTATAAAATTGTCATATAATGGAATATTCGATTTAGATTTAAAATTGAAAATGGAGTTGAAATCGTTTTTAAAACGAATTTATAAAAGATTTATAAAATACGTTTTAAAATGGAAATCGACGATATATATATATAAAATATATATTTAAATGGTTTGAATAGAACGCGCCGCGCAGCGACTGTTCACGAATTTCGACCATTAACTTTAAAATTGTTGCAACGGGAGATCTGATCATCGGATTCTCCTAAAACCGGAACCGTTGGGGTTCGTATCGAAAAGTATTTCCAACGAATATAAGATATTTGAAATCTAACGGTTAGATTTTAAGATATGTCCAAATCAGTTTTGGAAAAGGTCGTTGTAAATGCAGTTCGGTGGCTGATATTGAAAACCAACTGTAAGGGACTTAATAAAATTTTTAAAAATATGGAAAAATTGTGTAAAATCATAATAAATGATTTGGAAAGATTTTGGATGAAAACTTCCAAGTTTGAAAAGATAAAAATATATTTTCATCGAAATGAACTAGTTAATAACTAAAATAATAATCCAACGATTTTTAGAAATAATAAATTGGAGTGAAAAATGGGTTTTAAAATAACCAATGTTTTCAAATTCATAAAATGGAACCGATTTGGAATGGAAATAATCTTCGGAATATTTCGATATTGGATTCCATGATTATACAGATATAGTTGAGGAATTTGGAAGATATAGATATCATTATTCCAAAGATATCCGTTAATTTCAGAATTTGATATTGAATATAAGTCGATATATTTTCTATTCAGAGCCTTATATTTAATATCAAATTGGATTTTGGGTTTGTCGTGAATGGTGTCTTCATTAACACTGTTCTTAAACCCAGTTGAGAGAAGAATAACTCTTTCAAATAAGATTTAGAGAGGTTTACCAATTAATTAATATTTAATTGGAATTGAATTCAAATTGGATTTTGGGTTTATAGAGAACAATGTTTTAAGTAACGTTCGTTCTTTGACCAAATTAACAGTGAAGATATGATTAGGAATTTATAAATCTTTTTATTAAGATTTAATGGAAATTTTCCAAAGTAAAGTTTTCCAATTTAATATATTAAATTGGAACTGAATGGAGTTCGATTTGGTAATAATCAAGATGAGCTCCTGTGAATGAAGACCATTACTATTTATGGAATTTAAAAGGCCTTGCCGCTATTCCACTTATAGTACTTGTTTGATATGGAAATTTATATCGATTATATACTGTTATGATTTCCATGAAGATTCCATTTTGATGGAAGATGATTTTAGGTTTATCGTGAACTTTGTTTTAAAGGACATTGGTTCTTTAACCCAGTTAAAGATAGGATAAATTTTCCTAAAAGTTGAATAATCATTAAGTAATGATTTTGGATATTAAAACCAAGTTGGAGTTTTAATAAATCTTTAAGTATATTTTAATGTTAATGTGGTAATTAAATTTGCCAAATTTGAGAAGTACTCGAAAATGGAGTATCACCAGTTTTACTTCATGCGATAGTTAAATCTCTAATTAGATTTGAATGAATGAATGGCGATTAAATTTACCAAAACATGAGATGTGGTATAAATTAAATATTCTTGGTTGTTGATATTGATTGTGATTGATTGATTGTTTGGATTGTACTCGACCAGTTTATGAGCAAAATATACTTTTACATTTAGCATTGGGTTGGGTAGAAATATTTTTATGCTAACATCATGTGAAACACTTCACGATTTGACTACAAGAAGTGTAGCGATGTTGTTGAGTTCATTTAAAATTTAATGAATGATTTTAAAATGAGATTTTCTTAAGCGAAAAGAAATGTTTTCCCGATTTTGAACAGGGAATGTTTTATAAAAATGTTTTATAAAATAGAAAGGATTTCGAGGCCTAAACCCGATATTGTCGAAATGATTTCAAAATGTATTATGTGTTTTACATTGTAGTTCATCACATAACCGATTAATTGCTATTGATGATATATCTGTTTGGCAGCGGTGAATTTATTCTCTTGCTTAACACCCTTCTTTGAGACGTATGAGCTCAAAGGTTATGTGATTAATAGTGACTGATCGTATGTGTGAATTGCTAATGTAAAGTACTATATTTTGGAAAGTACTTGTGATTATTATGATGTGAAAAGATTTTTCCTAGTTTGGGATATAAAATGATTTGGTATGTGGCTAAAATTCAGGTAACCCTGGATTACTAAGAGTGTGTGGGTGATCGAATTTCTCTGAGGGCGTGGGAGATGCATCGTCAGTGTAGCCTGCTTCATCGTGGGAGGTGCACATATATATCGAGTTGGAGAGGCGCATACATCCTTGTCTGAGGGTTGAGTACCTCCCGATATTTGGTTGTATATCTATTTGTATGTATTGTAATGTTTTGGAACTCATATTTCCAAAGATTTTGGTTTGAGATCCTGAAGTGAAATCTACTTTGATAAAAAACTAGATATGTATTTCAAATGATTTGAAATAAGGATTCGGGAAATAAAGTCCTAAGGAATAATTTCTGTAAAGCGAACTGGATTTGGAAATCTAAATTTGGGGATTAAGCCTAAATGGGTAGATTGAGGAATTGCATGTTGTATGATGCATTGTAGATCCATACGTCTATTATTGGCATAATTTGTTTATGGTATTCTTGGAAGGAAGCCCGTTCCATGACATGCGGCGTGGTCCCGTGATTTACCATATTTTAAGTAAAAGTTAAATAACTGTTTTGAGTTCTCTCACCAGTCCCATGACTAACTTGGAGTTTATTGTTTTTACCTAAACTCGGGGTTCCCATATTTTCCACACGGGCAGTCAGTAGTTTTGGTTTTGCAAATTATTTCACTTAGTAGGTTTCTGGATCGAGGATTAAAGCAGTGTCCAGAGCATTGATAGTCTTCCGCGGTGTTATTTTATTTGTTTCCGCTGCATTGTATTACATTTCTTGTAAAATTATTTTCCGCTGTATATTTATTCGATACTCTGATATTCTGTACTCTGATGTGACATTTATATGATGTTTATAAACTCTTCTATTGTTTATTCTGATGTGTTGTGCGCCCAAAATTAGCGTATCCGCCTTTTTGGTTCGATTTAAGTCGGTTCAACGATCGATTTGGATCGACCGAGAAGGAGGGTCGTTACAAAAACAGTTATCTACTATTAATTTAAAGTTGGGAAAATCACATGACTGTGCCGTCAAACACGGAACGGGTTTTCTCCGCATGAATATCAATCATAAACTACTCGCAATGCTTTTTGACAAATGAAGCTATTATAAGACTCATGTCTCATCACACAATGCAATGTATGCTGGAGGAAAGTGTTTTACTTATAAAAACCAAACATGCTTGATACACTAAATTCTCTTTTATTATTACTAGTGCATTGTGGAGAAATCACTTTCGAAACTAAATGTATAAATCTTTGATCGTATAATGCCCCATCCCATTTTGTTGGCTATTTGGTTACAACTGAAAACGTAAAGCTCATATTGGAAGTTGGATTCCATCAATGACAAAGGAAAAGGATCTTCCTTAACCATTAGGAGCACCTATAGCAAGATCTTCTAGCACTCACAATCATGTGATCCTTCGGAGCGACCGAGTCGATCACCACTAATAGCTTAATTGGAATCTTTCTTGAAAATTACATCTCCCAGTCATATTTGACCATTCCAAGGTGCCTTGATCTATCATCCACATAACTAAATTTGCCTAAGCTCCATACCATGGCCTAATTTTTTAGCTAAAAGGAAACGTAAGTACTTATCTATGTCGTCCATCATCTTGTTTCCCGCCATTCACGGATTTTGAGGCTTTACAATCACTTTTCAACACAAAGCTACGCTATATCAGCTATGCTTTGATCATCATCAAATGAGCTCTGCTTTTCAACAAAAAGCTTTAATCGGCTCAGCACTTAACATGCTACATTGTCAATTCACAGCATATAATTGGTGTTTATTAATATATAACCCTGTGAGTGTGTAAGTCTCAAAGAAGGATGTTAAGCTAAGAGAATAAATTCTCCACCACCAACTGATATAACATCAATAGAAACCAACATCAGACACACATCCATTTACAAATCCGTTCTAGGTCTGAAAAAAACCGAAGGCACCTTATTCCTCGTCCAATAAAGGAGAGAGTCCCTTGCAAATTCGAAAAATCAACAAGTACGTCTAGACTACTACCACCTATAACCTCGTCTTGGGCATACATCCCAATCGAGACATCAGCAATAATCCAAATGATGTGAGAACCCCGGTCTTCAATCACCGTATTCAAGTATCTTCAATATTCGTCGTATAGTTATTCATTTACTCAAATCATCATTTACATTGCGAATTACTCCCTGAAATCTTATCAAAGACTTACTTTATTTAAACTCTTATTTAAATCATCCCTTGGAAATCATTTCAAAAGATTATAATATTTCATTTCATAAATTAATCTCTAATCAAGGTTTCTAAGCCTTATCGGGATTATCGAACCTTACAAAAAGGTAATTTCTCAAGTTGTTATCCCATTCCCATCCTATTCATCCCGTGGAGCAAAACCAGTGGTACTCCTTATCTAATACTCCTTGTATTTTGGTTAGTTTAATTACCTTTTTTATTTCAAATCTAATTAAGGAATTCTTCTTATTAATACATGAAAACACGCTTACTCAAATCCAAATTGTTCATTAACCATCATAATGGTAAATCACTTTTAACTTCCCCAAATCATATCTTTGGCACAAACTCGTACTTCCGATTCTTATTCATATCGTTAGGGAAAAACCATTCATTAACCAGAATTGGTTCTCGATTGCACAATGCTAAGAGGATAAGCTATCAAGTGTATGACTCCGAAGTCCTAAACCAACATCAGATCAAACACCCAGCAGATCACCCAACTTAACAATAAACCATCTAATTGGGTTAAAGAACAAATGTTATATAAAGCATCGTTCACGACAAACCGAAATTCATTCTTTCATTTTAAATGAAATATTCACGGAAATCATATCGACACATCATGGATATGAATTCCCATATCGGACTAATACAATAAGCGGAATAATGACAAAGCCTTTTAAATTCCTTAAATATTAAAGGCCTTCATGCACAGAGACACATCTGGATTATCACTAAATTGATTTCCATTCAATTCCAGTTTAATTTATTAATTGGAAAACTTCACTTTGGAAAACTTCATAAATCTTAATTAATACACTAATTCCATACTCTTCATCTTTAACCGGGTTAAAGAAAGTGTTATTAAAGGCACAATTCATGACAAAACCAAACTTAATTGATGTTAAATATAATATTTAAACATAGTTTATATCTACTTATAATCAATAACAATTCTCATAATCACCGAATTCTATAAATGGACTAATGATATAAATATCTTTCAAATTCCTCAAATAGTAAATGTCTACACAACGATAATCAATAACAAATACCCGAAGATCATTTCTGTTAGCCTACTTTGTGAACTAGGCAACACAAAGTCGAGATGTCAAGCGTTGAAGAACACTTCTTCCTAAACAGCATCGGATCGGATCGGAGGGCTACTATCAGACCGGGACGGAACAGAGCAGAATCGACAAGAGCTCAAGTCCAACACAGGTCGGACCGGATCGGAGGCCCCGATCTGAACCCCTTCTACTTGCCTCTCCGAACCGAACCCAGTGTACCATGTTGCTTCACCTCACGATCTCCTGGATATTCGGAGCGGTTACACCCACTTTCTACCCATGATGACCACTAACCTGATGCGCTGTCAACACTGAAATCCATCTGAGTTCGAGAATGATGGGATACGAGCCACGTAGCCCCGATCCGAACCGAATTCCGGGTGAATTTCCACCTATAAATAGACCCCCAAAGGTCATTTAGAGGGATCTTTTGGCACTTTGAGAATTGAAGTACCTTAGAGAACCGAATTCCAGCACTCCCAAACAATCTAAATCATCATATACAGTATATTTGGAGATAATTGAGTAAATGTATATGAAAAGTTAGTGAGATTGAGCGAATATCCTATTGTATTTTCATTTATATCATCAAACAAAGTGTTATAAAGTGGACGTAGGCTCTTCAAAGTCGAACCACTATAAATTCTGTGTCTCTTTCCTGTTTTTGATCTCATTCTATCAAAATTTTAGTCAATTTGGGTGTTAGAACCACTTTTTGGTCTAACATTTTTGGTGCTTTCACTGAGAATCATTTGAATTCTCTGTTTTTTCTGGATTATCGTTCTACTTTTTGGACCGTTGAGTTCGAAGAAGTTAATCCCCACCTTTCGACACTTGTAAGTACTTGTTGGTTGGTTGTTGAAGAATTATGGCCAAAGGAAAAGGCAAATAAGTTCAAACTAGTCGAGGGAACGAAGTTGGTGAAGATCAGCAAAATCCGGTTGTGACAAGGTCTCGTGGGCAGAGTTCGGGAGCGGATCGGACAGGAACAGGAAATCCGAACCGGTCGCAAAGGGAGAGCTCCGATCCGAACCGGATTGAAGACGTTGAAGCAGTGCACTCTCCCAACCCGATCCGATCCGGTCAAATCTCCTTGCTCTGATCCGACCCGACTCTAGGTGATGCTAGAACCTCTACTCGAGCCCCTCCAAATGCTCCGACTCCAGCCACCAGGACCAATGACCAGATCAATCCGTCCGCACCTGTCACTCAAGGAGATTTTTCGGGCCTTCTTGACATGTTCGAGAGCACTAGGGAGGCTATGAGAGTTCATGAGCGCACTAACCTTATGATGCAAGAGAATATGAGAATCATGAGTAGGGAAATTGGTGAGCTTCACAGGCAGAGAACCCCTTCCCCAAATCATCATACTGTGATAAATCAATCTTCTTCTTTCGAGGAAGAACGGCCCCGTGAAAGGAGGCCGCTCGAACGGCCCCAGAATTTGGAAGAAATGACTTTCGGATCTCTGGGATCCCATGAAGATGTTGCCCGTGAGATCGACCGGGAACATAGGGAGCAAAGCAGAGCAGAAGCCGCTAGGAGAAGGTGAATGTCCCCTGATCCAGAACCTAGAGGAAACCCAAACGTCAGAGCCAGGGAGCCTGAACGGCCTTTAACCAATGCTGATGTATGGGCTTTGGTGCGCCAAATCATGTTTGAGAGTCGAAATTACACCAATGAAGATTATGGTATTGAACGAAGCCATACTCCTTTTACTGAGGACATTCTTAACTTTCAGTTCCCTCGACGTTTTAATCTGCCGCAGATGGACAGATATTAGGGGGAAACCGACCCGGGACAACATTTGATGCGATACGCATGGCTTATAAATGCTGTCGTTGCCCATGACGCTGTAAAGTGCAAGGCTTTCCCGATCTACTTAGAAGACGTAGCATTACTATAGTTTACCCGACTTCCTCCTCGATCGATATCAAATTTCAAAGAACTGAGTGAACGTTTTATGACTCAATTCCGACTTCACGCCCGAAAGTCTAAGACTGTTATCGAATTATCGAGAATTAAGCAAGCACCGGGTGAGTCCTTGAAGTCGTATCTAGACCGTTTCAATTTAGCTGTAACAGAAGTCAGTGACCCTCACGAGCCTACAATCTTGATGGCATTAATGGAGGGAGTTGATCCTGATTCGGAGTTTGGAGAATATCTTTTTGGGAAGCCACCGCCCACAAGGGAGTTGTTTTATGAGAAGGCCAATATTCAGTTAAGACGGGAGGAAGCAAGGGCAAACATAAAAAGGAAGTCCGGAGCAGCCTCAAAAGAAGCTGCTCAAAGTAATGTTGCGGTAAAGCAGTATGGAGAAAGTTCTGGTAAAGTCGAAGTGAACATTGGAAATAAGAATGGAAATGGGGGCAACAGCAACCGTAATGCAAATGGTAATAGGAGAAACAGGAACCGAGGAAGTAATCCTGACAAAAGACCCCGGTTCCAGGCTTTTGAAAATTATTCACCATTGAATGACAATTTGGAGAATATTTATTTGGATGCGTACAATGTTTTGCAATACAAGAAACCACCGCCGCGAGATTCAACAGAAAAAGAAATCGCTACTGGAAAGTTTTGTTTATTTCACGGAACCCACGGACATTCAACGAACGAATGTCGACACTTGAGAGATTTGGTTGAGAAGTTGTTGCGTGAAGTTAAGTTGGATGAGTATAAGGCTGCCCTAAGGGACAGGGGGCAAGGAGGGCAGGCCCCAAACCCGAGTCAGCCTGCTCCCAAGCCTACAGCACAACAAAAAGGCAAAGGGATTGTCATTAACACCATAGTAGGTGGACTCCATCCGGCTATCCATAGTTTCAGAGCAATGGACCAATACGTCAACGCAGTTAAGCACATAAATGTGGACGAGTGCGATGATTTGGAAGATATCACCCCTGTGAAACAGCAAAAGACAATGTTCGATGACGTAGTGTTCCGTAATAGAGATGACACCGGAATCCAATCACCTACCGAAGATCCATTGGTTATTACCACTACCATTGGGCTGGCACTGGTCCATAAGGTACTAGTAGACAATGGAAGCTCTGTCAACATTTTGTTTAAGAAGTCATTTGATCAGATGAAACTTGAGTTTGGAGATTTGAAGCCCTGTGAAGGTTGGATCTGAGGCTTCAATGGGGCATCAACAGCTCCAATGGGGTATATAGAACTGCCCGTAACATTGGGACAGGGGGATCGTCGAAGAGTACGAATGATTCAGTTTGTAGTGCTAGATATTGACCCTCCCTACAATGCATTTTTGGGAAGGCCCGCCCTTGCAGAGTTCAGGGCTTGTATCGCACCTTGGTGCTTATTGTTAAAGTTCCCAACTAAAGCCGGAACAGCAGTAATGAGGGGAGATCATGTCTCCGGGCGAGCTTGTTATATTGCTGAATTGAAAATGCTGATGAAGGGAGTTAACATCGATTCCAAAGGTACTTCACCCCCTCCAAAGGGGAGTTCCGCATAGCAATTAGAGGGATTAGCCCCGAAGGAGTTGCCCAAGGGAATGCCTGAATACCTAGATCCTAGAGAAGATGAGGAACCTGAGGATAGAAAAGCAACTCCTAACGAAACGACAGTGGATATACCCATTGATGAAGCTGATCCAGCAAAAGTTTTGAAAATTGGATCCCAATTGGATCCGCATCGAGCAAAGAACTGGCTGATTTTCTGAAGGCAAACATGGATGTGTTTGCTTGGACCCCACGCAGACATGTGTGGGATATCACCATCCATCATGAGTCATTCGCTGAGTATAAACCCAAAACACCCGCCTATAAAGCAAAGGAGACGTGTGCTGGGCCTAGAGAGGTCGGCAGCTCTGAAAGAAGAAGTGGAGAAGCTGAAAGAGAACGGATTTATTAGAGATTCGACATATCCCGACTGGATATCGAATCCTATTTTGGTGAAGAAGTCAAACGGAAACTGGCGAACATGTATTGATTTTTCAGACTTAAACAAAGCCTGTCTGAAAGATAGCTTCCTACTCCCCAGAATAGACCAGCTTGTGGATTCGACGGCGGGACATGAACTTCTTTCTTTCATGGACGCATATTCCGGATACAACCAGATTCCCATGCCTGTGCCCGATCAAGAGCACACGAGCTTTCATCACAAATTTGGGGTTGTATTGTTATGTGGTCATGCCGTTTGGATTGAAGAATGCTGGAGCTACCTACCAACGCTTGGTGAACAGGATGTTTTATGACCAAATAGGGAAACTATGGAAGCTTATGTGGATGATATGCTAGTCAAATCGAAGCAGTCCTCTAGCCATACGCAAGACTTGGCAGAGGTGTTCGGTATCCTGCGAAAGTATCGAATGAAGCTAAATCCCTTGAAGTGCTCGTTTGGGGTGGCATCTGGAAAGTTTCTAGGTTTCATCGTGAGCTCTCGAGGAATTGAAATTAATCCCAATCAGATAGCAGCGATAAGGAACATCGAGGAACCACGAAGAATCAAGGATGTCCAAAGTCTTGCAGGGAAGGTGGCTGCTTTGAGTAGATTCATCTCCAAAGCAACAGACAGTTGCGTCCCATTTTTTGACTTGATAAAAAGAGGAAAGAAAAATTTCGAATGGACTCCGAACTGTGTTGAGGCCTTTCGAAATCTGTTGGACTTACTAGAGAGATCACTGATTTTGTCGAAACCAGTAGATCATGAAGAGTTGTTTGTTTATCTAGCAGTATCGGCCCACGCCGTTAGCACCGCCTTGGTCCGAGAAGAAGACAAAGTGCAAAGGCCGGTATACTACGTAAGTAAGAAATTGGCAGCTGCAGAGCGAAACTACCCAAGGATTGAGAAGCTTGCTTATAGCCTTCTGATCGCCTCCCGAAAACTTCGCCATTATTTTCAAGCTGTCCCAATAACCATATACACTGATCAACCTCTGAGACAGGTGTTGCAAAGACCCGAAGCATCGGGACGGTTGATCAAGTGGAATATTGAATTAAGTCAGTTTGATTTAAATTTCCAGCCGCAGAGATCGATTAGGGGGCAAGCTCTGGCTGATTTTATAGCAGAGTTCACAATTCCGGAGGAAGAGATGATCAACGACAAGGTGGTCAAATCAGAGGAAGAGCTAGAATTAGTTCCATGGAAGTTATACACAGATGGAGCCAAGAACGACAGAAGGTCCGGAGCTGGAGTCGTCTTAGTTACTCTCGAAGGACGATCGCTATATTACGCTCTGCGATTCGAATTTTCAGCGACCAACAATGACTCTGAATACGAAGCCCTGATTGCTGGGCTGAAGCTTGCTAAGGAATTCGGAATAAAGGCATTAGATATATTCTGCGATTCCAAAATAGTCGTCTGCCAAGTGCGAGAGGAATTTGTGGCCCGGGGACCTCGACTTATTACCTATCTTGGAAAGGTGAAGGAGCTGTTGAGCAACCTGGAACGGTATAACATAACGCATATCCCGAGAGCTGAAAACCAGAAGGCAGACCGGCTAGCGAAGCTGGCTAGCTCCGACAATCCGGAGGAAACCGAAATGGTTCCAATTGAGACGTTGGAGTCGCCAAGCTTTGAGTTAATGGAAATTGAATTAGCTCTTCAAGCAGAACCGGAGAGGGAGTCGTGGATGACCCCAATCAAGAATTTCCTTAGAAATGGAATACTCCCGCCAAAGAAGAGTGAAAGGCAGACCATAGTTCGCAAAGCTACCAGATACATCCTTCAAGATGATGTCCTTTATCGGCAAGGATTTTCTATGCCCCTGTTACGATGTATAGCACACGACGACATCAAGTGTGTACTGAGAGAAGTACACGAAGGTGAGTGCAGAGATCATACGGGAGGTCAAACCTTAGCCAAAAAGGTGTTGCGATATGGGTATTTCTGGCCCACAATTAATAAAGATGCAGCTGATTACTCACGACGCTGCGACAGATGCCAGAGGTTCGCCAAGATCCCCAGAGCACCACCGACCCAGCTCAAGTCGATGGTGAGTCCGTGGCCGTTTGCCATGTGGGGAATTGACATAATCGGAGTTTAGCAATTGCCAAAGGAGGAGCAAAGTATGCAATAGTCGCCGTGGACTATTTTACGAAATGGGTGGAAGCTGAGCCCTTAACTAAAATCACAGCGAGAAAGGTGATAAGTTTCGTAGTTAGAAACATCATATGCCGATTTGGGATTCCAAGGACCATTATAACTGATAATGGAACCCAATTCGACGGTGCCGAATTCAGAATTTTCTGCCAGAAATACAAGATCGACAAGCGGTACACTGCAGTCGCCCATCCACAGTCAAATGGGCAAGTAGAAGCAATAAATAAAGTCCATCCTCAAGAAGCGATTGGAACGTGCAAAAGCAAAATGGGTGGATGAATTTCCCTTGGCTTTATGGGCATATCGGACAACGTTTAAGATAGCTACCGGTCACACTCCTTTCTCTCTTTCCTTTGGTTCAGAGGCAGTAATCCCGGTAGAGCTTGAAGTTCCCTCTCATAGGGTGGCATATTATGACTCGATAACGAATCGGGCACTTCTCCTTGAGTCCTTTGACGAGATCAAAGAGAAAAGGGACGAGGCAGACTTGCGGGCATCAAGACATCGACGTCAGATGGCACGCTATTATGACAAAAAAGTCCGTTTCAGAACCTTTGAACCAGGAGATTTGGTACTAAAGCGAGTTTTCCCATCCCTTCCTCACCTCGGACCAAAGTGGGAAGGGCCATTCGTCATCCAGCGGAAACTTGAGACAGGAGCCTTCAAGTTAACGACCGTAGATGGCGAAGAAGTGCCTATGGCTTGGAATGCCCAACACTTGATGCGATATTTGAATTAGGGATATTGTATCTTCTTTTGTTTTTCTTATGAACCCTGTAAAAAGGCACGATTTGCCTTAGAAAAGTCTGTTGATGCGAACGAGAAACTATAAAGTGGATGTAGGCTACGAATTAGCCGAACCACTATAAAAATATCGTGTGCCATTTACTTTCCTGCATTATTTATATCTTAAACTTTTTTTCTATTGTGATTGTAGAATACGACATGTTAAATTGAAATCTGGAAAGTTGGAGATGGCTTATATGTAGGAACAAACACAACGACTGTTTGTACAATAAAACATAAAAGAATGGGAAGACGACATTCTTAACTCTAACTCTCAAGAATTGAGAGAGAGTATAAAGGATGGGAAGACGACGTCCTCTGAGGCGTGAAGGTGCACCCAGATAAGAGACCGACTTGGCAAGAACTCTAACCTGAACACAAGACAGGAGAGTATAAAAGATGCCGGAAAAGAACAGGCATCAATGACAAAAGGAATGTGACCCCCGTCAAACAATCGGGGACATTCGGACTTTTTAACTTAATCTTGAATAGTTTTTCAAGACTGACTGGGGGCATATATGTACACACATATCCCCCCCCCCCCCCCCCCCCGCTATGATTCCAATACACAGCTTGAGTAGGACATGCATTTGAATTTTTACATAAGTAATGAACTGACGCCTAACAGGCATTACAGGAGATGAATTATTTTTTATTCACAAATGTATGAATTTGTACAGGAAAAAAGGCAAAAAGAAGATGCGAAGGCCACACTCGCTGCAACGACTGTGGGCCAATTAAATACTAAGATAAAGCAAAGCATTTTATCACTTAGACTTGGAAGTGGACTTGGACTTTTTAGCAGCTTTTTGAGCATCCTTTTCCTCTCTTTCAGCTTCAGTTAAGATGCGCCTTGGTTTTTTCTTCCCCGAGACTGAAGTGCTGGAATCGGCTGATTTCTTCACGGGAGTCGGAACACTGGAATCAAGAGAAGACTTTTTAACAAGTTATTCTATGATAGATCTAGTCAAAAGCTTAACAACTAACCTTGATCCAGCATCCACCACTGCGAGCGGCTTAAGGCTTTCAGGGTCTAGATCTTCAACTTTAAGCTGCATGCGTTTGTCTTGTTCGGCTTTCAATGCAGCCAAAGTGATATCATCGGCACTTTTCGACTCCCCAACTATAGCCACCCCAGGATCTTCCTCGTGTCCCCCGTTGCCGCCATCATCCTTTAAGGCATCTATCATTTCGTCATCATGAGGAGTATCAGCCATAGACGGTTCAGTTCCTTCTCCCGAATCTATGGTGGCAGCCTTGTCCTTTCCCCCTTTAGGCTTCTTCGTAGATTCCGCTCCAGCAGTGGTTCCCTGGGACACGTCTGTCTTTTCGGATGGTTCAATACCTACAGAGTGAGAAGCAACAGTTATCAACTCAGGAGAAAATAATGGGTTCTTCATCGATTGCCCGATTACGTGATGAAAGGTAGAGATAGCTTTGACGAATTGAGGTGAAAAGGTAGAGATACCTTCCGATGACTTCTCAGCTGGTGTGACCGCTGTCCCCGACGCCGTTTCGGGTATGGGGGATAAAAGAGATGCCCGAGGGATCCCCGGATTTTCGGGATCATATCCCTCTACTTCAGAAGTTTCAGAGGCAGTAGAAGAAGAACCAGCCTCAGGAATGTTATTTTGTTTAGCTCTCCGCTTCTCTTCCTCCATAGTAGCAGCAATAAGGCGGCGTCCCTCGGCTAGGCGTTCTGGTTCATCATCTCTTAGATATTTCTCCATAAGCTTGTCCTCGTCAATGGAATCAACCTTGAGCTCCTTTTTCTCCCATTCAACGATTTGACTCCATACTTGGACCAAGGTAGATGGATAATCTTCAATCCAAGAGATGTTTCGGCGGTGAATTATATGCGCAAAGAATTCAATCATTAATTCGCCGAAACCATGCACCTCTTCCTCAGCTTCCGACAGCTGCTTGCGGGTCTCTTCAGCGGATTTGATAACACCTTCAACGTTACCCTCCGCTAGAGCAGCCCTGTTCTCCGCCTCCACCAACTTGGAAGCCAAGTCAGCGTTTTTCCTCTCCAATTCAGTGTTCTTCTTCGCTAACTCGGCCTTCTTTCGCCCAAGGTCAGCGTAAGCAAGTTGCATTTTGGTAGCATCTGACTTGGCATCTTCTGCTTGCTTTTTCAATTCCGAACGCTCTTGGGTATGGGACTCAAGCAAGTCATGGTAGCATTTTTGTAGGTCCTCAAATTGTTGCTTGAAGCTAGCAGCATCCCGTTGAGCGATAACAAGTTGGGCCTGTGTATCCTCGAGGTCTTTTCCTAAATTTTTCAGGGCCTTTGCATCGGCTTCTGCGGTCTTCTACATCGAGTCAGTATTCGTGATTAGAGTTCGGATGATTCTGGAAAGATTACGCGAATACTTGAACATCTCTGAATATTGTTTCTCGACCGCATCAATTTTTTCTTTGGCCTCATCTGCCCACCTCGAGGAAATAGGCTCAAGAACAGGTAAAAAAATCAAGCTTTCGAAGTAGTGTTCGGGAAATTGCTCCTCCAGATACGCCCGCTTAACGGCAGTTTCAGCATCCAATGGGGGAGGTGCAGGGAATGTCAGCTCGGCATCCTTACGTGTGGAAGGCTCAATAGCCTCCTCATTCCTCCTAGGCCGTTTAGTAGGAACCTTGTGCTTGCTTCGCGAATCGGTATCCCTCGGCGGGCTCCTTTCCCTACCGCGCTTTTCTTGAGAAAGAATTGGGTCCTTCGACTGCAGCCTGTTATCTTCTCGACGACCTTGGTAGCCCTTATATCGCTTTGGGTCTGACCGAATGGGAGAACGAGAGCGAGAGCGCGAGGATCGCGACTGGCAAGAATCATAGGGCCTTCTATCCTCCCTACCGCGGCTTTCACGACGATCATGCTCAGGATCAGAAGGGGGTCTAGACATGCTGCGACGAAGTTTCCTGATATCGTAATGAGAGCGGGACATTGTACCTGCACAACAAGGCAAATGAAATTCAGAGTCAGTGTTTTCATAAAAGAAAAGTGCTGTGGAATGTGGTGCTATTGTGTTAAGTGCGTCCTAAGTGGTGTTTCCCCCGACAAACCCGAGTCCGAAGCCAGACTAGTACGAGCGGGCTCTTTGGCCTTAGTAGGAGTGGTCTCTTCGGAAGAAGTGAAAACTAAAGGATTTGTTCCAAAATCCTCTGAAGTGTAAATAGTTTCAGGTAAGGGGAGATCCCCCAAACCCTGAAATGTTGGGTCGTCGGTACTAGGGGCGTCTCCCTGAGAAGCATCAGTCGGCAGCTCTTTGGAAGACGTTGACCTCTCCGGAGAGATGGCATCCTAAGGAACAATATACCCCTCACGGTGCTTTTCGGCCATGTTAGCCAATTCATCATCTTGAGTCGAAGATGGAGAAGGTGAAGCCTGAAGCGGCATTGTAGGAGCTTTCGCCCGTTTCGGGGATTACGTCCACTGGGGGGATATATACATATGGACCCGTCCCATGACAAATGCTACGGGTAATGGACAGCAACCCATGAAGATGAAGATATTCATCCTTAAGGACTTCATCAATAGTTAAAAACTTTTGATCACCGTTAAGGAGCCGGTGCATCCGACCAAAGAATGCTTGATCCGATATTTGTTTTGGGTTATCAACTGCAAACAAAAAGAAAACGGATTAATGTGGTGGCTTGGACGTACAAGAGTCGAGATTTAGAAAACCAGTGCTTTACTTGATTTCGTCCATCTCCTAGCATGCCCTGGCTGTTGCCTTACATAAAACCATTCCAGCCTGGAATCACCCGCTTTACTGCTGAACGGTGCTGGAATTATTTACCTCTTTGGGACAGACTCGAAGTAACAGAAAGAAGGAGTTTCTCGAGTCTGGTGCTTGAAGTTATAAAAGAAATGAACGTCATCAAAAGTGAGCTCTATGCCTAAGATCTCGCGGTATGCTACATATAGGGTATACAGGTAAGCATAGGAATTGGGGTGCAGCTGCATGGGGGCAATCCGCATTTGTCTTAGAAAATCGACGACGAAAGGAGAAAATGGAGGGACAGCCCCAACCATGCACATCAATCGAGTGATTTCCATAAATCCCTCTGGAGGGTTGTGAGGACGATCAGCTTTTGATGGCACTAAGGTATCCCCTTTGGGTATCCCGTACTTTAGGCGTATTCGATTAAGTCTGTCATCGTCGATCGTCGATTCAACAGAATCTTGAGGTGATTCCAGTATGATGGCAGACTCAAATTTGTCAGGAGCTCGACTATCTCCAATCCCTCCTTCCTCTTCACAGCCCAGGGAAACTCCACCCTCAGAAGACACATTATCGCTTTCGCGAGTTTCTACCTCATAATCTGAGCCCTCATCATCCCATTCTGGATCTGAGGAGGAAGATATGTCGTCAAGAGTGATTTTCTTGGATGTTTCTGGGACTTCTTTCTTTTCTGCTAATCGAGATGAACGTCTCTCGTCCATGATCGACGAACTATCGAAGAAACAATAGCAAGGATTAGAGTAAAGTTGCCCGTGTCCCCCAGTGCATGTGTGTGAACTAAATTGTATGTGCATGCATGAAATGACAAAGTGTATAGATAATATGTTGGCGTCAATCAGAAGCGACATAAAAAAAAGTCTCATGTCAACTAAATTAACGAAGTTCAGTATAAAAGGCTCTATCCTAACAGTCCTGAAGTTGGTAAAATCATGTTTGGCCTTGGTTGAGTTAGATCATATTTAGTTCATGCTTTAAGTGTTCAGTTCGGAACGGATGTTCATGAGTACAAGGGTCAGATCGGAAGCATGGGGCTTGAGCGTGCACGACAGAAATTCGCGTCTTCTTGGAGTATTGGTTCGGATCGGGGATAGATGCTTTCAGTTATCCGGTCCGGGTCGAACTCCAATCCCAGAGACATAAACTCTGTACGGCTCGGATCGGATGAAGATATACAGAATGTTGCAGATTGGCAATCTCCAATGATTCAATCCGATCCGACCCAACGGTCTTCTCCACAACCATGCTTTTCATTCCAACCCGAACCGAAAGGCTGAATCCATTTATCCCCTTCCTTATGCTACCCACTCCGAACCGAACCCACCTCCCTCTTTTTCCTCTCTTCTTCTTCTTGCTCCATCACTGCAACGTTCAAATTGAACCCATCTCCACCCAAAAACCCAATTGACTTCATAAACTTGCTCACGACAAGATACGTATGGGTTGACACGCCTCGCTTCAACTTCGACCACCCCGCAGCCGTCTCGAGGTGGCGAACGAAGTCACCAACGCCGATGGCGAATCGATGGAAGCACGGTGGCGAAATTGACATATTAGCAAGCGATATTACTCGAATTACCCTCGAATTAGAAGCCAAATTCAGTTAGGGAAGAATTAAAACAAAGATCCAAACACTACCTATGAATTTGCGATGGGAATTAAAGGGTTTTTTCTTCGTGATTTTTGGGCGCTGGAGTTAGGGTTTCAGGAACGTAAAGAGCGGCGTGAAAGAATAAGAGAAATGGAGGAGGGTCTCAGCAAGTATATATGCATGGGGTAGGAGACCCTTTGTATACCCCTGGATAAGATGTTAAAGCTCACTTCGAACAACTCAGCCCTTCAAGCTTACGACCTATCAGCCCATATTTTGTGCAAATGGTCAGAGAATGGATCGGATCGGAAAGACCGATTTCCGAACCGAAGCAATCTTATCAAATGCAATAAGGTTTGCATAAGGAAAGCGCAGTAAAAGTCAGTAATGCACCATGGAAACTTACCTCGAAAAGCTACTAGACATCAAATGGAAATTCTCGAAATTATTCGAAACAATATGATGTGATTTCTTGTACTTCATAATGCATTTATAGCTAACAAGAGTTGCAATCATATGGAAGCGATCATTCAATGGCTTTAATTCAAAGACTGTTTTGTAAACTACTTCGAAGCACACTTAATCTTAAATAAGAGTGTACTTCGAGGGGGCAAAATGTTAGCCTACTTTGTGAACTAGGCAACACAAAGTTGAGATGTCAAGCGTTGAAGAACACTTCTTCCTAAACAGCATCGGATCGGATCGGAGGGCTACTATCAGACCGGGACGGAACAGAGCAGAATGGACAAGAGCTCAAGTCCAACACAGGTCGGACCGGATCGGAGGCCCCGATCCGAACCCCTTCTACTTGCCTCTCCGAACCGAACCCAGTGTACCATGTTGCTTCACCCCACGATCTCCTAGATATTCGGAGCGGTTACACCCACTTTCTACCCATGATGACCACTAACCTGATGCGCTGTCAACACTGAAATCCATCTGAGCCCGAGAATGATGGGATACGAGCCACGTAGCCCCGATCTGAAACGAATTCTGGGTGAATTTTCACCTATAAATAGACCCCCAAAGGTCATTTAGAGGGATCTTTTGGCACTTTGAGAATTGAAGTATCTTAGAGAACTGAATTCCAGCACCCCCAAACAATCCAAATCATCATATACAGTATATTTGGAGATAATTGAGTAAATGTATATGAAAAGTGAGTGAGATTGAGCGAATATCCTATTGTATTTTCATCTATATCATCAAACAAAGTGTTATAAAGTGGACGTAGGCTCTTCAAAGCCGAACCACTATAAATTCTGTGTCTCTTTCCTGTTTTTGATCTCATTCTATCAAAATTTTAGTCAATTTGGGTGTTAGAACCACTTTTTGGTCTAACAATTTCTATCCAAATCAATTAATCTTGATTAAAAGATTTCTCAAAACTCATCTATCAAATCCAATAAACTAATATCTAGGAATCTTAAGTTTATTTAACTTAAATTCCCAAAACGTCGTTTTATCATTTTCAACCAGTTAGGCTAAATGCCCAAAAATTAAAATGTAGTTCGAAACTTTATATTTATTTTCCATGCTAACATAAAATCATTGATTATGCTTTATCATAATTTTTCCATATTTTTAATAATTTAAAAGCAGCTCGTTTCATTAAAATTCAGTTTCGAGTCACTAACGGCACTAGCGTCGTTTTTCTTTAAATTTGATTTGACCGTTGGATTTTAAAATTTACGTGTCATTTGAAAGCTCTTTTCATTTTGATCCAAGCGCTTTTCGTTTTGGAAAAATCCGACAGTCGGATCCCCTAATATGCCAATTTGATATCAATGGTCGAAATTCGTGAACAGTCGCTGCGCGACACATCCTATTCAAACCGTATTATTATTCAAAATAAAAAGTCATCCGATTCAATTCAAATGTATTTTATAAACTGTTTATAAACTCGTTTTAAAATCGATTCTTACTTCCAATTCAATTTTAAATCAATAATTAAATATCATATATTATTATAATTTTAAAATAATAATATTTGCAAAATTATATCTTTTGAAATCCAAACTTTCTTGAAATCCATTATAAAAATAAATAAGATCATTGGAACAATCCACTTGAGTTAAAAACGTCGTTTATATATCTAACTCGAATTCACTTTTGAATTTACTATCCAAAATCTCCTTTAAATTAGAACAAGTCGTTTTTAATTCAAAACTCTTTTAAATTCATTTCAACATTTTCAATAGTTGCTTGAAATCATCCTACCTTAGTTTTCAAATCGTTTCGGATATAAAAATTGAATTTCCATTTTCATCTCTATTTCACTAAATGAATATAGTATTCATTTAATACCTCAATGGAACTCGACTCGATCAATTCCCAAATAATTTCATATTCATGGTGTCAATTGTGTGAACAACAATAATAACAACTACAATAGTTTATCATCCATCACACACAGTCATAAGATAAGCCTTATAAATTTTTAACGCTTAAATGTACATACTAGTATAAATAAAACTGTAACAAACTACCATCAATCACGAAGCAACCATTACAACCACAAGCTATCAATATATAATCATATAAGATTATAATAACTTTTAAATCAGTTCAGGGAGTTCTCACTTTAATCGGTTATTGATTCCCTTTTTTAAATTAAATTAAACACGAGTTTAATTTAACCCAAAAATCAAACTTGCTCCAAATCCAACCAAATCAATTTTGTCGTGAAGCTCTCGAGTTCACGATCCCAGCGTTTCTTGTTTCGTTCGAACTTGTCGTGACATGACCAAGATATGGGGTTTAAACTTTAATTACATCATTAATTTATTAACTAACCTTCTTCCCAAATGCTCAAAGCCATGCTCCCTTTCACCATCATCTCGCACTGTCGATATGGGACCCCAGATTATCGCCGCCGACCACCCCTCGAACTACCGTCGCGAGGCGCACCTCCGCCGGGATCTCGAACCTACCTCGCCATCGCCTGCACGAATTCCGAGCTTGACTACCGGAGCCTTCGGGAGCCGCCGCCGCAGCCACACATCGCCATCTCCGACCAAATTTTACCAACAAGCTCACCTCACCATCCGGATATTTTTCCTGTTGCCACTTCCTCCCTCGACGTCTCCATCGTGGCAATCAACAAAAATCTGACCGCTGTTACACAAAGTGCTTCACCTCCGATCATCTCCACTTTGCCACCACCACGGCCACATTCAGCCCGAACTACAAACTACAAAGTTATAACAATGTTTCTCCTTTCCAACTTCTTAGTTTGTACCTCCAGCCAACTCTCGACCGTTTTCTCACAAAACCCCATAATCTGAAACTCAACCCGTTACATTCAAACTCAGATTCCAGCGAACTCTGACACCCATTTTCTACCAATGTTTACAGTAGGTGGCCCTCACAAAGTACTCCAATTTTAATGTTGGTGACTTCCTCCAATTTCTTCCCAATTTGAAGATTTAAATTAAAATGGAAGAAGGGGTTTATTTGCAAATATGCAAGGCTGAAAATTTGGAGATTTAGGGTGGAGTAGGTGGACTTAATTATAGGGTTGGGTTTAGCTTATAGTTGAAGCTTCATATATATTATTTTATTGCTACATTCCTTTCGCTATCTCCATTCAATGTTTAAAAATTTGCACGGGTACACATAAGAACTCCATTCGGGGGGAAATTTGATATGTAGCTATGGTTTGTCACTACAGTCCTAATGAAAATTGGTTTCATCGAAATCCGATGTCATTTGCAAAATGGCTATTTTTCCATATTCAATTAAAACGATAAAATATAATTTAAATTCAAAATAATCAAATTCTTTGATAAACAAATTGTAATTATAATATATATCCAAATAGAATATCATATAGCTTCAGAATAAACTATAGTGGATTTAAAACTCGATACTTTCATTTTTTTGGCTAAATCGATATTCAATATATTATAAAATCCTTTTACTTTATTTAATAAACCGCTATGCTTCATAAACGATTCCATAGCGACTTTTTGGAAATTTGATTTGGACATAACTTGCAATCTACAAGACGAAATTTCGATTTTTCACTCTCGTTCGAAAACTATAATTCAATAGATTTGAATATTTCTTGTTTCGACGAATTCTGACTTATATTGAATCATATACATTCATTTAAAGTTTAAAACGTATAATTACGAACTGCCGCGCTGCTGCGAGCTTGTTTTAATTAAATTTTAAATTTATATGACCAAACCTTAATTTAAATAAATTCATTAATTCTTAAAATAATTCGTCTTAAATATTTAATATTCATTAAATGTTCTGTAATAAATCTGGGTCGTTACATAATCAAAAGAAAATTATTTGACTATTGAAAATTATTAAATTAAATTAAATATTCACAAATCAAAGCAATAAATTCTGGATCATTAAATTATTCCATCCTTACAAGAATTTCGTCTTAAGATTTCATTACGCAATCAACCAAGAAACAATCATACTAATTCCTAACATTTGCAAAAATGTTAAATGATTCTAGAGTTTAGTTAAGTTTACAACCATTCTGTCACACAAGGGCGATAAGTAGTTTATTGTGCATAGCTCATGCTCGGTGGCCGTAAGTTATTGCTCCAAAGATCATTCATGCTACTTTATGAAGATTAGAGATCCATCTACCTAGCTACACATAAATCATAAATACTAAAGATGATTCATTTAAGCTTGTATGATGTAAATGGATAGTTCTCTCACAAAATCTATTCTTTCACTGCCGGAATAGATAAGCCTTCACTTCTGAACTAGTATCGCTCATCTGACATTTTAGTGCAGACATCAATTACACTCCTTGATTAAGAACCTCCATTTTCCTTGCATATATATATATATATATATATATATATATATATATATATATATATATATATATATATCATATGACATAAAAATACATAACACATCAAGAATCCCTACAAAATATTCTCCATCAAGAATAAAGTGATAAATCCTTATTCAGGTTGGTGCCAGCCACCACAAAATCTTGTACATGAGTCTTGGATCAAGAAATGTACAAAGAATTGATTTATGTATAATTTATGTACGTATTCTTTTTTTTGGCAATCCCGACCGGTTTTTATTGGGGCTGCAACAACTTTTGGTTAGAAGAAATAACGAATACATGTAAAACAGGAATTATGCAGATAGCCTAACTACCAAATCTTGTTTGAAGTGCTAGCACATTGAAAATACAGACATGTAGTGAAGCAGAAATGCCTCAATTACAAACCTATTAAACCTCCGGACTAGAGGATAATGAACATCCCTTGTCCTAAGTAGGATGATATACATGACTATAGCCCTTAATAATAAAGACTAAGTCAAGGGTGAACTCAACTGAATCTGAATCATAAATAAACTTCATATCCTGAAGGAATAGAAAAAGTATATGAGTTCGCAATACCCTCACCACCTTCAATATCTAAGACAAAATCATTTCCATCACCATCAATATTCTAAAATAAAAACTTAGCCTCAAGACCCTAGTCACTGGTGTAGGTAAAAAAAACTATCTTCTTTAGGAGAGTATCGCATAACCGGGGGAATATAGGGCCAAGAATGCTCAACAATAGACCAAATGATAGAAGGGGAGATAGTAAACAAAAAGGGAAAACGGTCACAAGAGGAGGAGGTGACATTTGGGCAGTAGCATGAGCATTTGAAGTAAGGGAATCATGGGAAAGAACGGCAGGATCAGATATAGTAACATCATGGCCCAAAGACCCTACCATGGGATCCACAAAGGTGGGCATCACTTTGGGCACCCAAACATGAGAATGAGGCTGAACTAGTGGCATCTTAACCAAAATAGGGGCATTACGTGGGAGCTTACATTTGTCAAAGGAGTGACCAAAGGAACGACAAGTAACACGGATATCAGGCTTCCAGCTATAAGAGACGCCAGTAGAGAAAACTTGACCATCAAGGCATACCTTAACCTGATCAGGGAGAGGCTTATCAGAAGTAATTTCAATAAGAGCACGAGCAAAAGCATAACATTCACTATTCATAGTGAAAGCATCAAAGCACCTGGAGTTACCAATACGACTCGTTAACCAATTAATACCAACCAAAGTACGGAGGACTATAGGAATGTGAGTGAGTTTAGCCCATACTAGAATATACAAAATTTGTTCTCTAGCCTACCTATAGAAAGATTTCAAGAAGTGACAATAAACGGCTTTCCATCAATGATGGAGGGATCCAAATCTAAAACTCATTGCCTTTCTTCCGCTTTCAAGAATTTAAAGTAGAAGAAGCCATCAAAATGATAAACACAAAGACCACCTTTCAAACTCCATCTATTACGATAATGGTCACAAACTTCTAAATAACTGGCTTTGGCATCTAGGAATAAATCAACTAAAAAGTCCTTCCGATGATCAGTACCCTAAAGTACAACATCATTTGAGGGAGTGAAAGTGGAATTCGTTAAATAGCAAGGAGTATAATCACCTGCTACATGAGGCAGCGAATTGAATAGGGAAGAACGTTTTTCAAAGCATCTGTCATAGAGGAATTTCCACAAATAAGTTGTTGGCACTAGTTTGGGGGTGGACTCATGACAGGAACAACAGTAGCGGGAGGAATAGTTACGCTGTCTTCACGAGTAACATCAGCACAGCCAAGTGCAGGCGTGCAACGCTCCAATTCACCAATATTCGTTATAGAAATTTCCTCACCATTTCAAATCACAACATTAGTAAAGGCCAGATCTTTAACGGTAGCTGCCATCCCAGGCACTAGAATTGAATCACTGAAAGTTGAACTAGCACAGACCACCGAAAAACGTTGTGCTTGACCACGAGCTCAAAAAGAACTGAAGAATTAGGACAAGGAGGGGCAGAGAAAGGCCTACCAGAATGTGTCGAACTAGCATCACCAGAAATAGTAGCACACCATTCTTGGGTTTCGACAAAGGAGGAGCGGGTACCTGGAAAATGGGGAAGAGAGTGTAAATACGAAAGCGAAGGAGCAAGTGGAGGAAGTCAGATATAAAAGGAGATAAAGGAGGGGGTGCAAATCGTTGTTTTAACCTATAGCCATGTTTTAACATGTAGCCAGAATTGAACTCTAATTTAATCCAACTTTATTCTTATTGGTTCTTAATTATAAGTGCGTACTCTTCTTAGTTCTTACTTATGTAGATTCCTTTTCATCCAAAATTATTTACAAAAGTATCGCATTTATTAATTCATGCATAAATCAATATTTCTCTTTTTTTCAAAACTCTTTTTGAACTGATACGATATATTTCGTGTGGTGCTAAGGGCACCCAATATCTTCTTTCTAATACCGCAATTAAAAAAATAAAACTCATTAAATTTTGTATGCTTCCTAATACCACATTACCTCTTCACTCTAATCTCTCACTCAATCATTATTTGTCAAACTAATCATGCTCTAAGCTACTCTAAAAACTATAATATCTCGTAATTGCTGTCTTTTTCGCATCTCTCGTGGGAAAATTCAAATTCGTACGGTAATCTCTCAATTGGTTGGTGATATGAAAACCCTGATCTCTCACTTCCTCTTCGAGTTTGCTTAATTCAAACCTTATTTACAACTTCTGTAAATTGCAGCATCGAGCTTGTTGATCAGTTAAAGATCTAGGGTTTAGCTCGTTGATTTATTTTACAAATGAGGACGAACGAATATCAAGCTAAATAGAAATCGGGTAAAACAGTGTGGTAGCCCCTATTTTTTAAGTGTGGTATTAAGAAGCGTGTAATGCTAATTTTTATGGTATTTTTTAGTCGTAGTATAAGGAAGAACATATTGGGGTGCCCTTAGAACCACACTATATTTAACAATATATTGTATACACATAGCTTGAATAACTTAAAATGTTACTACCGAATATTATCACATACTGCCTTTTCTAGAAGAATAATACTTAAGAGAAGCACTTACTATATGGACATGTCTCCTTCCTATTAAGTTATTTTTGAGCCATCGGAACTAGTTAACTTAGATACTTCTTCTTGTAATGTATATACTTATAAAATCTTCCAAGTAATACAATTATTAATTTCACAAAATTTTTTTTGAAATCCATGAAACATTCAAGGATTTCTATTTCCCAAAAAAAAATTATTTAATAAGATGCATTTTATAAACCAAATTTATACAAAAAATTACTTTACATATGATTATTTCTTAATTATTGGAATTACTTCATAAAAAAATTAAATTGGTCAACCATACAATATATATTTGAAAATTATCCCTTTATATTCAAAATATAATCCATATTAAAATTATTTCTTTTTCCAAATTTTCAAAATTTGCTTGTTGATTTTTGTTCTGGTGTTTTGGAATTTCTCTCGGGAACATT
>JASFAX010006958.1:0-28876 GCA_030737875.1 Allium sativum | reverse complement strand
CTTCAAGATTAAAGGAGATTATCGCTATGGTGAAACAACTAGGTGCACCAATTATATTTTTCACATTAAGTTCGCCAGATTTGCAATGGCCAGAACTTTATAAACTTCTAGATCAAGCAAATGAAATGGAAAATTTGAATCTCAGTGAACAAAGAAAAAGAAAGGCACAGCTGCTAAACGAAAATCCACTTGTTGCTGCATGGTTTTTTCAAGCGAGGGTTGCAACTTTTATCAAAGAATATTTAACGCCAAAATTTTCTGTTTAGGACTATTGGTATCGTTTTGAATGGCAAAATCGTGGAAGCGGACATATCCATGGTTTTCTGTGGCTACATGACGCACCAGATTTATCTTCTTTGGCCAGTGATATTCATATGAAAATTCGTCGATTATTGAGTATTTTGATCATCTTATTTGTACGATGAACCCAAATATGTGTGGACCTTCGCAAGAATAAGAGCATCCATGTGCCAAAGTAATTCAATCATATGCAAATTTAGATGCTGATGATGATGACTATGCAAATTTAGTTACCTGGGTTAAGCGTCATTCGAGGTGTGGAAACTATTGTTTGCGAGTACATAGAACAACCAAACAATTAACATGTCACTTTAAATATCCGTTTGATGTGCTTCCACAATCTAAAATTGTAGAAGAACCTCCCAATAGTAAAATGCTTTGTTTTATTTCTAGATGCAATGTTCCTTTGGTTTTCCCTCATAACAGAAAAGTACTTCAAGTTTGGCGTGCTAATATTGATTGGTCTCCAGTCTTGTCTGTGTATACTGTGGTAAATTATATTCGAAAATACGCTGCAAAATCTGAACCAGTATCAAAGAACTTTACCGAAACATTCAGAACAATAGTTGAAAACATTCATCTCCCCTGTGCAACATCAACTTCCGCCATAAAGAAATTTCTTCTTATGAGTGTATCCGAACGAGATATTTCTGCTTAAGAAGTATGTCATTTTCTGATGTCTTACCCTTTAGTACGTTCATCCAGAACAATCGTGCAACTAACCGTAATTGAAAAGACCATGCTATCAACTATAATTCGACGTCGAAATACGACAATGGATGAAGATTCGGTGGAAACAGACCCAAATTTTATTATTAAGTATATGCATCGACCAAACGAACATGAAAATCTATCACTGCTAGATATGGCCAAAAAGTTGCGTTATTATAATAAAGGGTGGCATAAATTTAGAAGTCCAAATAATACCAGATTTACGTACCAACATTCCTCCACTTAGCGAAAAATGGGAATTTTTTTGCGAACAACAGGTAATACAATTTTTATTTGTCATTAATTTGACTTTTAGGAATGTTGTCCAGTCAATTAAAAATATAAAATAATTAGACTGTAGTCATTATATTTTACACTATGATATTCTAATTTACACGATATGAATATAGGTACTACTACTTCGTCACTATCGATATTTGATCTAAGAAAAAGGAAATTTCAATACATGGTCTGAAAGATATTTTAATTTAGGTTTGATTGAACCTCGGTCACTTTCAAATCCTATCGAAGATGACTTTGAAGATGATAACACTAACAGCGATATAGAAGAAAATCAACAAGAAGAATGTATGATAGCACCGTTGTTTGTTTCAGGAGAGGAAATTGAAATGGGGTTAAGAGAATTTGATAGTTTGCACAATTGGAATGAAGCACTTCGGCCATATCCTAATATCGATATTGAACGTAATTTTATCCATAAAAATTTATGTTCTAACATAGAACATACAAATGATCCCATTGTTGTTCCTTTGGAGAACTTGTCTAAAGAACAGAGGATAGCACATAATATGATATATAATGGCATATCTAATAGAGAACCAATTCGAATGATTATATGTGGTGGTGCTGGTATAGGAAAATCAACTCTTGTAAGTGCCATTGTTAGAACGATCATTACTCATTTTGGAACAGGAAAAGCGGTTCGCATTATAGCTCCAACTGGAGTGGCTGCATTTAATATTGGTGGTAGCATCATTCATCATGAATTTTTGATATCTATAGAAAGAAAATCAACCTATAAAGAAATTTCAGGAGAGCAATGTCGGCGTATGCAAGATGACTTTAAAGATACAAAATTGATTATAATAGATGAATGTAGTATGCTTGGTAGATCAATGATGGAAAATATTGATTTACGCTGTCATGATATTTTTTCAGTAAATGATTTATTCGGTGGTATTTCTATTGTTTTAGTCAGTGGCATGCTGCAACTACCTCCTGTGTGTGATAGTTCATTATACTTGACAGGTCGTAATCTTTTACAGCAACGTGGAGGAGTTATATGAGTTTTGATGAATGTGTAAGATTGTCGTACATATTTCGCCAAATTGGACAAGAGCATGCACCTTTACGAGGGGCTTTAGAAAGATTGAGTAGATGTGCGTCTACTTTTGACGATTGAAATCTTTTCAAAACCAGAGATTGGTCAATTTTATCATGTGAAGAGAAGGAAAAAAATTTAAGAATGCTCTTTGTTTTTTTCCAACAAGAATTGCTGCTAACGAACATAACAAATATCGTTTGATTCAACTTCGAAAACCTATCGCACGTATCCCTTCTTTCAATAATTGTGTAGAAGCATCTAATGCTACTTTTGGTGATGCAGAAGATTTAGAAAAGGTATTTATCTTTCTGTAGGTGCACGAGTAATGTTACGATCTAGTCTTTCAGTGCAAAATGGATTGGTTAATGGTGCAACGGTTACTGTTGTAGATATTGTGTATTCATAGTCATCTAGCTCTCCTAACGATCTACCTCTAGCTGTCATTGTCAATTTTGATAAGAATCACGGTATTCCTTTTCGTGAAGGAACAAACACTATTCGAGTAACTCCACAAACAGTAAGTTGGAAAACTTCTTCTGGTACCGCATGTACTAGAACTCAGTTACCTTTAGTTCTATGTTAGGCAATAACGATACACAAAAGTCAAGGACTAATCCTTGATCAATCAATCATTGATATCAGTGATCGAGAAAATCTTGGTTTAACGTTTGTTGCGCTATCAAAAACTAGAAAATTAGAGGATCTTGCTTTCAATCCTATGTTTACTTTTGAAAGACTTGCACAGATAGGTAAATCCAAAGGTCTGTCTTCTAGATTATTAAAGGAAGAATGTTTGAATACAATATCATGAGAATAAACGGTAAATATATACATTATTACTATTTTCAAAATTAGATGGTAACAATCATATGTTATTTCTAACGTGATCATTATTATAAATTACAAGGATGCAATATCATGAAAATACAATATCATTCATTTTGCTCTATTTTATATGTTTTCATTCTATACCTCGTTAGCCATTTTTTACTTAGAAAATGATGTACGCTGTGCATGCTTGATAGGGTATGAAAAACTTCAGTAAAACAGCACGGCAATTAATATTGAAGTTGTAGAAAATCGAAATTTGGTCCATCCCTAATGTTGGCAGCGAATTGAATTGATTTTTATCATTTTAAAATTGTACTCTGATATTTTTGCAGACCTTGCACCAAATGTTCATTATCAATGCTGGACTTGGTTTTGGGCTACTCTGGAGCTCCATAAGCTCATTCCTTGGCGCAAAAACTACTTCCAAAATACATGTATGATAATTATTTTCCACAATTAATTTTCTTTTTCTTTACATATCAAATTTTGTTCAGGCTCTTTGCAGTAAATACCAAGCTAAACTGTTCGAAACTTATTGATACCAGGTTAGTTTTGCTTTTAACAACCAAAACTAAAATAATTCCTATCCTCCTTGTAGTGCTTGATTATTGAATACTGCAGCGAGTTGCCTGAATTTCTTGGTGAAACTTCCAACTGTGCTGACCTAGGAGGATGCCTCAAGTCTGAAAAGGGTACATGGAAAAATTATAACATATTAAAGGTATTTGTCTATAAACATATTTTATCCCCAAGCCCACCGGTCTATTAAGCTTTCACTGGTCATATATTTTCTTTTCTTATTACTAGATGGTTCTTAGCTGTGAAGCACAATGCGACATGAAAACAGTTACTGTTCACCATGATAAAGCAAAGACAGTTACTTATGCTAAGCAAAAATACATGCTGGTATAATCTGTTAATTTTTTTTCTTCTAATTTATTTGTGAGAAATGATTTTATTAAGTTAAAAACTTAATTGAATTTCTTATTGTTTAGATTAATATTAGTGATGCATTCACTGCTGAATCTGGTTCGTAAACTTAAGACAGTGCTTTCTCAAAAATGTCATCGAATTATATTTCACATTCTCAGTTGACCTCTGTTCGTGTAGGGGTGCGAATAGGGTAAGAGATAAAACTGGTGCGAAAAGCCAAATTCTATATTATGCGAAGCTAATAGTGGCATGTGCGTGTATTTTGTTAGCTAAGATTTTCTGCAACACAGCTGCCTTTTCGTGATATTGAGAAATCTTTTAAATCATCAAAGAATGAGGGAATGTCGGACCATACGAGTGTTGGAAAGAACAACAAGTTTCAAAAGAAAAACATCCTGACTTGCATCTCAATGTAGACAAGCACGACAAAGAGGGTCTCAGTTCAGGTTGCAATGGAAGCAAGCAGCTGCAACAACTTTGTTTTCCGAAGCAGCAACTGAAACCAGCACAGGTTGATCCTAAACATGATAAACAAGGTATGCTGTTTCTTAAATAAATCAAATAAGTTATGTTGTCGTATATTCTATTATGAATGAATCAAAATATTGAATCTTGCATTGATAAACTATTCAAAATATTATTATTATTATTAGTACTGAAAGAATATAACAGTGCCACTTCATTGAAACGAAATACTACCATTGTGAAAAATCATATCATTACAAATACATGGTATAAAAGTGAAAATAAACGTTAGTAAGCAGTGAGTACTAGATATTTCATATGCAAATGACTTAACTCACTGTGAATGACCTATGGTCATCGACTTGCAGGTTCAAATCTGCAGACACAATCATATATGTTTCCATGCGCAAGCTTCTCGGCCAGCCTTTGATTTCAAAAAGTTATAATATTTTTCGGGACTCCAGCTTCATCAATGTCATCACTAGGAGAAAAAATTGGTTCATCTCTGATTGCTCAAGTAGCAGTATAATATCTGGTTTGTTCATCAGTATGTTTTCCCATTGTTGTAGACACATATAAATCCTTCTGTATTATAATTACAGATTTGTGAAGATATCCCCGAAGAACTTGATTAGGATGTTCCTGGTTTGGCAGAACGACCCATTAATATTTTCATGCCTAGGCTATTATAGGTTAGTTGCACAATATATTGATATTAAATAATGCTTTACATGTTGTCAGACTACGGATTGTACCCAACTTTGTTATGTTCGTTGAGAAAGTGTGTGCCAAATTGATATATGTTTTAATATGTTGATTTGTTTTGTTTGTTGCTATTTTATAGTTTTTCCTATCACTACATGCCATATTGAGGAAGCTTTCACTTGGTTCTATTAATCGGTTCATGCGGCAAATGGTTCTACTTCCTTTACCCTACTGCGGCTTCTTTGTTGTATTCCTTGATCTATTCGTTGTAAACTGGCATCATTTCACAGCCATATTTGAGAAACGTGATCGAATATATCTTGCAAGTTAGTAAGGACGCCGATGATGAAGTTTGTCTCCAGGCCTGTGAATTTTGGTATGTATGTTGCTTCTTCTTCTTCTTCTACTTTTTTTTCACGGACACATCTGTATTACTATAGTTTCTTGAGAGCCGAGTAGACAGTTTTTGATGCATCTGGCAACATTAAGGGATCAGTGAAGTATATTGTTGTCAAAAGTAAAGGCATTAAGGTCTAGAACTTGAGTCGAAGATTATTGCACAGGTGACCGAACATTTACTTCAAGTCTCAGTGTTAGCATTGCTAGATGCTTACGTGCTGAATGGTAAAGATTAGAAGCATCTTCTGGTCATAAACATGCTTTACCTCCTGTATTATGCATCATAGATATAGGTATTAGAATGGAAATAACTTAATATATATTATAAACGCAAAGCATGAAGTAATCAACAGTTGCATTGCAGTAATTAAAGTGAGCACTTTTTTGAGCTTGCACTTAAATTTACAGAATGAACCCATATATCTATGACTACCCTATATCTTTGACAAGGCTAAGCATAGATAAGGTAATGAGGCAGTTGAGAACGATGTCGTTTGCTGGTTAAGTGAAATATATTGATTGAACTTGCTAATATTCCTCTATATTTCAACATAATATAGGCACAAAAATTATCTTATGTTGATAAATTTTCATTGGATGATAGTAGGCTTGAGGTGAGTGCATATCCTCTCGTACCAAAATCCCCTATTTTTATAGTCCTAACCAACGAGAATTTGACACATCTTAATGTATTTTATAAGGAAATCCTAATTAAAAATTTATAGGACAAAAGAATGGACCTTTTTTGCAAAGTATATCACTATGTGGTAAACGTGAATTGTTGGGATTATAGGGCTCGAGTTCGGACCCGAGGATTTGCAAATGCTTAAGAGTTAAGATGCCCTTATGCTGTTTTACTTTGAAATTTTTAGTATTACCTTCAAGTATACATGAATAAGATCTAAAAGAGCTTTTCCGTCCTTCAAAATGCTTGTTACAGCAGAATTGCATGCTTCAAGATGTACATTAAGTTATAAGATCTTGATCGATGAATTTTAGTTTAGTGATACTGCTATTGATTGTAGAATATCTACAATCACCATACATTGAGATAAGTGAAACTGTATGCTTACATCAAGATAACCTTCATGTAAATTAAAATGGGTTTATTTGTAGTATATTTGATTGTTTTTTACTGTGATGTTGAGAATATACGAGGAATATATTGGATTTGATTATGGTCATTCTGTGTGTTTTTCAGCTTTAATACTGTATTATATATACACTGTTACCAATGTTGTTGTCACTTGTTACAGTGGGAAATGCATAGGGTGCGTTCTTAACCAACGCGAGCGGGGTATTTGAGCGTGGCATTTGAGCGTGGTACAGTAGCGAACGGGGAATGTGTTTTTAGCTGCAAACGGGGTATTTGAGCATAGTATTTGAGCGTGGTATTTAATTGTTAAATTAGTGGTTTTGATTTAATTAAATTCTAATTGCATCAAACAAAACGACAACATATTTCATAAAATAAACGACAACGTTTTTCATAAAACATAAAGAACACAACGGTACTGGAATTAAAACAAGTATATGAAAATCTAAAATAAACGACGATGAGGTAATTGACTCAACTCAGCTGAAATAAACCCACATATGCCCTCATCCGTAAGCTCTCGAACAATATCCACATTCCGCTCGTCATTGCGGAAAATCGTCAGAATCTCCCAAAGGTCCACACGCGTACCCGATCTCTGAAGAAGCTCCAAGCAACGAGCAACAAGTTGTCTCGTGTTGGTCACAAACGAGATGGCACGCGCTACCTGTCTACGCCTAGAGGGCTGACCAGAAGGGGGATCGCCCGAAGCCTTCCAACCAGTATAAAAACCCGCGTCGGCAGGGGAGAAAGAAGCAGCTGGCACATGCGCTGGTAGAGGTGCAGTAAGAGGTGCAACCGCAGGTATCGGATACGCACAAGTATCTTTCCGCAAACAACCCTCGAACATAATGTCCTACTCTCGGAACTTCAAAGGCGAGTTCCTCCTGAACCGTCTATAAGGTCTGCTACCGCCGGTACTCCAAAAATCATCTGGACCGTCCAGATAATCGAACTCTGGATTCCATACACCGCCGGGTGTTCGTAGCAGTCTGTCCCAATCGCGTAAAGAGCGCTTCATGTTGTCCCATTTATTTTTGATCTGGGTTTCTGTGAACTCCAGATTATAACGGTCATTCATTATTGTCGCGACTGTTGAGTAGAAGCCACTGACGCCTGTATCGCGAGCGGCTATAAACTCAACGCAAATATCTATGAAAGCGGACTCTCGGTCGTCCGTCTAGTTCGCAAATGGCTGCGCGGTAGCAGAGGTGGAAGACGAAGCCATCTGCATAACCAAAAAAAAAATTCAAAAAAAATATATGTTATAGGGAATTGAAAAATATACACAACCGTATAAAAAATTACCAATTTTGAAGCTTGAAATTTCTTGGAAAAATTGAAAATCGGATGTTAGGAGGAGAGGAATCGGACTGAGGTGAGGAGGAAAGGGGGAGGCGGTGCAGTTTTATAGAGCACGAAAGGATACGTTGACAAATCAACCGTTGGCGTCTGACGCGTCGGACGCGTCGGACACTAAAGGTTGATTTTCCAACGTTCGAGAGTTGCGCTATCTGGAAGGGGGAAAGGTACTTGCGTTCGACGCTTCGGACGCAAAAAAAAAATAAAAAAAATGAGCGTGCCTAAATTTGACTGCGAACGCACCCATAATCTATCTTCAAATCAATGGCATCCCTAGAAAATCCAGTGACTTCGATAATCGAAGGCCAACTCGTGCTTACCTACCGCAACGTTGATGATGTGGCAGCCGGATTAGCTGCTTACGTGGTAGATCTGTCGAACAAGTAAGCAGAATAGAGAGGGGCTTTTATTGTTGTTTTATCCGGTGGGCACCTCATAGCTTGCCTCAGGAAATTGCTAGAAAACACTTATGTTAACGGTGTTGATTGGACAAAATGGCATCTCTTTTGGGTCAATGAGAGGGTTGCGCCTAAGATCATTTGTTGTTCATTACTTTGCATATGACTATCATATGCCTTTGTAGCTAAAACCATGTAAACTTCAGCAATCCGTGTGAAAACCATTTTGATAAGACCATTTGTTGTTCATTACTTTCTATAGGTATAATATGTGCGTAATGCATGCGTGTTGTTTCAAATGAATCTACTCAAATACTGCATTATCAAGGTTTAGACTGCAATGTTGCACAAACTAAACATTGCGTGAATACGATAAGCAATGCAGAGTAAAGATGTGTTTTCTGCACAGGGTTAGAAGGTTTATTATATTTCAAGTTCAGTAATCAATTACAATTAATTATATTTATAGTGAATGATTACAAAAAACTTTTTACGAATAGGAATTTTAACATGTAAGTATTTGTAATGGCTATGATAAAGTTGGATAAGGGGTGTGTTCTCTCTCATACATACAAGTCTACACACATATAGATGCACATATGCATGCGTTCATACACTAACGCATTCATATCAATTTTGAATTTAGCTGCTTTTACTATATATTTAATTTCTTTGCTTTTAATATTACAAGCAGTTGTGCGCAATATGTAATCACAAAATATTTAATTTAAATTAACTAGGAACCATAGGAAATGTTTTTTTTTAATTACATGATTAAACGGTCGGTTTCTCCACCATTGTGCGGTTATACTTGTATTTTCTTCTCTTTTTCTTTTCTTTTGTTTTGTAATATGATTTTCAGTAATATCTCTCTTCTGTGGACAAAGGAATTTTTTACACGTATGCATTTTATAGTGCTCACCAGATTCTAGTGAGTTAAGATTCAAGTGTTGTGCGCCTTAGTTGTATCATTGGTTCGAAGTTTTGAAACCAAACATAAATGATAAACGTGTGTATGTTTATGTTTTGAAACCAAACAAAATTGGAAAAACAAAATACCTTCATACTGTGGCAAATGTCGTAAGATATTTTACGTTTGTTGTTGACATTAATTTGATTTGAGCATTACTAACCATACATGATGACAACTGACGATAAACGTGTGTATGTTTACCCTATGGACAGGGAAACTAGTTTTTAAAATTGGCTCGATTTTTAAACGTATTTATGCAATTAGCCCTCTTTATAATTTTATCGTACAAGCATAGCCTACTATAGGTTAGCTCAATGCGGCGTGGACCACAAGTAATTTTGAGCATTTTAAAATTTAAATGCTAGTATTTTTTAGTTTTGTTTAACAATTCCTTTTTATTAATTAGTATTCGAGGAGCTAATGTAAAAGTAAAATAGTAATAAAAAAATAGTGTACATGTGGCATTAAACTGGTATCTATACTTTGGGTTAACTCGTAGACAATTTTCGGAACGTTATCGTTGTGTTTGCGTCTGACGCGTCGGACGCAAGCAACATTCGAAACAAGGCAAAATGCACGCTTTGTGAATGGAGAAAAATGAGCTGTTAGCGTTCGACGCGTCAGATGCGAGCAATGTTCGAAACAAGGAAAAATTGTAACAACCCGTAAAATATGGGCTAGTTTAAAATTTTTATTTTGGCAATTTTAGTGAATTTTGAATATTTAAAATGAGTTATTTTAAATAATAACGACGAAAAATTTATTTTTGAATATAATTAGAACGTATATATTATATAGATCGTCGTTAGAATATAAATAATTATTTATATATATAAAAGGAATTGAATATGGCGCGGTAGTTCGATAATTCGATTTCAAACTTCAATTGCATGTACAGGATTCAAAATAAACCGGAATTTAGTGAAACCAAAAATATTAGAATCCATTTGAGAATATCTTTCCAACGAATCCGAAAAATCAAAATTTCATAGCGGGGATCAAAAGATATGTCCAGTTGAAAATTCAGAATAGTCGTTATGGAATTCTGGCCCTTAAAAATGGAAATTTTGCAAACGACCTCGGTTTTCGACGAAACCACTTTTGTTGGATCCGTGATGTCAATTTATTGCAAGGTTTCAAATTTCGTAATTTTTCGAATCAATGTGTGAGCGTGGTAAAGGAAAACGCGTTTGGCCAGTTTTAGTTGATTTTAATCGACTGGAAAATGGCCATTTTTTAAACGGTCTCAAAATTTGATGAAATCAGTTTTGTTAGGATTGTATCGTCAATATGAAGCTAGAAAATATTTTTCTGGAATTTTTAAAGTTCGTATGTGGCCCTGGTAAATTAAAATGTACGTTTAAATTCAATATATATTGAATTATATTTTAAGTTGGATAAAAACTGGTCAAAACATTAGAACTGGCATGCGAAACATATCCCATTGTGTTCGGAATGGGGTATTTAGCTAGGGGAGGCAGTCGTTGGGATTCGTTTGGGGTTCGTATCAATATAAGGGTATTTTTGGAAATTAAAATTATATATATTTTTTCTGGCCAATGAAAATTTAGAAAAACCCTAATTCCTAACACGTTGAACACCAGCCGCCTTCAATACGATATAAGGCGATTTATCGTTCAAACCATTCTTCCATTCGATCTTCAAATTCGTGAATCGATTCAAGCAATTTCTGAAGCCATATTGAAGAACATCTCGAGCTCTTCAAATCCAACGGACGGCGTCGAGTATCATCTCGTGTTTTGTGTGAATCGCGGGTCCAAAGTCCGACCGCTTTGAGGAAAATTCCGGCGTCGGGAAGAATCCGAGTTCGCCGTGGTTGAGGCTGGTGGTAGTTGTCGCGGAGGAGCATGACGGGGGAGCATCCGATCCTCAGCCAGCTTCTCGAGTTGCGTGAAAAATCTGACCCTAGGTATTGAGCAGTGGGTTTCACGGGTTCTGGAGTGTATAACGGGGAGGAAGAAGGTATTAATTTTATTAATTATTATATTAATTAATTTAAATTATCATTAACGTATAAACACTGTGAACTATTAATTTTGTATAATAAAAACAGTAATAGCATTGTTTTGTAAATAAATATATAGCATTGTAAATATACATTTCTTTCAAAATAGAAAATACATTGATTTTAGAAAAATAAAATTTACATATGTTTTTAAATAATAAATTAGCATTACTTTTGAAAAATACATGAACATTTTTGATTTGAAAAATACATGAACATTTTTGATTTGAAAAATACATGAACATTTTTTATTTGAAAATATATATGAACATTTTTCATATGAACAGCAGGAAAGGGTCGCATTGGAATTTTTGGCATTATCCGAACCATTCAGGAATAGATAATGGAGGAGTGGATCTCCAAGGTGAGAACTTCTCACTTTAAATTTTATTTCCTAGTTAGAAATATATACAAGGATGCAGACGGTGTTTAGTAGCACCCGACACCATCGTCCACAAACCATGGACTTGTTTGTTTGGTTGTGTAGTTGGTTAGATTATTTGATTTGAATTTGGTTGTTTGGTGAAATTGAATTGGTTTGATTGATATGTGTATGGCGTGGGCCATTATTAGACCGGGGATAAGGCTAGGCCTTGTCCCGTTTCTAGTATCGAGTCGTTATGCCGCCGAAATTTTCTAAAATATGTTAGAAAAATAAAAATAACATTTTTATCGTATAAATGAATTCGAATAGAATAGAATTGAAATTGAATTCGAATAGAATTGAATGAAAATGAATTCGAATAGAATTGAATGAAAATGAATTCGAATAGAATTGAATGAAAATGAATTCGAATAGAATTGAAATGAAAATGAATTCGAATAGAATTGAATTGAAAATGAATTCAAATAGAATTGATTGAAAATGAATTCGAATAGAATTGAAATGAAAATGAATTCGAATAGAATTGAATTGAAAATGAATTCGAATAGAATTGAATTGAAAATGAATTCGAATAGAATTGAATTGAAAATGAATTCGAATTGAATTGAATTGAAAATGAATTCGAATAGAATAGAATTGAAAATGAATTCGAATAGAATTGAATGAAAATGAATTCGAATAGAATTGAATTGAAAATGAATTCGAATAGAATTGAATTGAAAATGAATTCGAATAGAATAGAATTGAAAATGAATTCGAATAGAATAGAATTGAAAATGAATTCGAATAGAATAGAATTGAAATTGAATTCGAATAGAATTGAATTGAAAATGAATTCGAATAGAATTGAAATGAAAATGAATTCGAATAGAATTGAATTGAAATTGAATTCGAATAGAATTGAAATGAAAACGTATTCGAATAGAATTGAATGAAAATGAATTCGAATAGAATTGAATAGAAAATGAATTCGAATAGAATAGAATTGAAATTGAATTCGAATAGAATTGAATAGAAATTGAATTCGAATAGAATAGAAATGAAATTGAATTCGAATAGAATTGAATTGAAATTGAATTGAATTGAAAAGGAAGTTGAAACTGTTTTTGAAACGAATTTAAAACGATTTATAAAATTCGTTTTAAATAGAAATCGACGAAATATATATTATATATATTATATATATAATATAATGGCCTGAATAGAATGCGCCGCGCCGTGGCAGTTCGCGAATTTCGACCATTGACTTCGAACGGACATTACGGGAGATCCGACCGTCGGATTCTCCTAAAACCGGAACCGTTGGGTTCGTATCGAAAAGAGCTTTCCAATGAATATTATAAATTCGAAATCTAACGGTTGGATTTGGAATTATGTCCAAATCAAATATGGAAAAGGTCGCTGTAAGTGCAGTTCGGTGGCAGTTATTGAAAACCGACTGTACGGACCTTGATAAAATAATTAAAAATATCTATAATTTGTGTAAAATCAAAAGAAATGATTTGGGAAAAACTGGGATGAAAAACTCCATATTTGAAAAGATAAAAATAGATTTTTATCGAAATGAACTAGTTTTGAACTAGAATTAAAACCATTTTATTTTTGAAATAAATAAATTGAATTTGAAATGGGTTTTAAATAACCAGAGTTTCTAATATATTTTATTGGAATTGATATAGAATGTGATTTGGGTTTATCGTGAACTGTGTTTTAAATGACATCAGTTCTTTAACCCAATAAAAGGAGTTTTAATGAATCTTTAATTAGATTGAAATGAGAATTGGTAATTTAATTCATCAAAATTTGGAAATGATCGAAAGGGGAGTATCACCAGTTTTGCTCCTAGTGATAGTTAAATATTTAATTAGATTTGAACGTGAAATGGTAATTAAATTTACCGATAACACCGTGGTGTTAGTTATGGGGTAATAACAGTTTTGCTCCATGGGATAAATAGGTTGGGATTGGGAAATAAAATAAATAATTACTTCGGTGTGGTTCACTAATCCCGACTAGTTTGGAAAACCATAATATGGTTTGAAATGATATCCAAAGGAAGATTAAAGAATAAATGTAAAAGAATTTATCTTTGATAAAATTAATGGGAACCTTTCCCTAGGAGTGTGAATATCTGAATAAAAGAATGTTCTGAATTGGAATGAGGCGTATATTGTGTTTTATAGCACTTGTTGATTAAGATACGTGAGTTATTCAGAAAGTACGGGTATAACCCATTCTGAATAACTGATTCGACGATGAGTCGAAGAGATTGAAGACGGTGCAAGACCGACGATCTTCACATCGAATGGGTGGGTGCTACTGATGCTCACGATGGGAGTAGCTACCTTGAAGGGGGCTGAAGTGGTAGCTGTCCGGACGTGCTTGGAGGTCGATGGATATGCGAGGAAAGTGCCTCCGGTTTCGTTCAGACCCAGAACGGACTTGTAAATGGATGGTGTGTCTGACATTGTATTCCTTTATATTGTATTCGTTGATCTCTGCTAAATATATATCTGTTTGCGGCGGAGAATTTATTCTCTTGCTTAACGCCCTTCTCTGAGACATACGAGGTCAGAGGTTAATTATTGGCAGAAATCGGTGGTACGATATGGATTGATAGTGTGGCATGCTGAGATGCAGTGATCCAGACTTTTGTTGAAAAGCGAAGTTTGGTGGATGATGATCAAAGCGTAGCTTCAATATAGCACGGCTTTGTGTATAGCGTTGATTCGCGAGCCTCACACCCCTGTATGGTGGTAAACTGATGGTTTGATCAGTATGCTTTTTAGTGGATGGGCACCTTCGTGGTGTCGTGGATTCGGTCGACCGAGATTGAGCTCAGTGCTCAGAGGGATAGGGTAAGCGGTGTTTTCTCTCGCCGAGACGTAAGCCGCAGTGATACTCGATTTCCCAAAAGTGCGGATGTGCATTACGGTGTTTTCTCTAGCTGAGACGTAAGCCGTTGAGATGGCACTACGCGATCGATCTTTCGAATCAGGAGCCACCATGATGGAAATCCAATTTCCAAATATGACATTTTGCGGTTTTGATTGTAGAGCCTAGTATTGGCGACATGATATATGGTAACCATGCCGTCTATGATTGATATATTTATATTTGAAATTGTTTTCTTCACTTATAGTAATAATATAAGATGAAAATTCGCGTATCAAGCATATTTGGCTATTATAAGGGAAAACCCTATCCTCCGGCTTGCGTTGCATTATGTGATGTGACCTGGGTCTTATAATAGCTTCATTGTTCTCTATTTAGCATTGCACTGTTTGTTTTCTGCACTGGTATTCTTGGGAGGAAACTCGTTCCGTGGTATACGGCGTGGTCCCTTGATTTACCTAACTTTAAAAACAAAGATTAATAACTGTTTTAGTTCTCACACCAGTCACATGACTGACCTGGAGTTTATTGTTTTAACCTAAACTCTGGGTGCCCTTATTTTCCACACGGGCAGCTAGTAGTTTTGGTTTTGCAGATTTGTATTCACAGGATCCTGATTTACAGCTGGAACGATATCCGGAAAGCTCTGTATCCGTATATCTCTTCTAGTTGAGTTTTGTATTATTTCTGCTGCGATGTATTTAAATGTAATTTAAATCTCTGATATTTTCTGTGTAATATTAATTCATACTCTGTATATTCTTGTATTCTGATGGAATTGTTGTAATATACAATGAAATGTTCTTTTGTTGCGTTCTATTTTGTCGTGTTCTCAAAACAATCAGGCGTTTCAAAAGGTCTAGATCAGTTTAGCGACTGATTCGGATCAAGCGAAATTCCTTATTGTCACAGTTGGTATCAAAGCTTTGGTTTACAGAGATAGAGAACATGACACATTAGAACCAAATGAAAGAATTCATCAGAAATTGGATTAGTAATATCCAATGAGAATGACTCGTTAGAGATAGGATCAGTAGTATCCTAGAACGAGTGTGAAGAGTATATTTTTATAATGAAAACCATTTTTGTTTTGAAATTTAAATCGTATCATACGTATTTGACTATTTATTTTAAATCGATTTGGACAATCCAATATATAAAGATTTTGCATATACGCCTTGCAAGCGTGTATTCGAGGTTTTAATATACTGGATAGATATAGAATCATACTCTAGTTGCCCGGGGATAATTCTGGTGATGGGGCCCCATCGCCAGTACTTGTTTTCGAGTTTCGAAAGTGAGATTTCTATATATTTCCAATTGACTGGTGTGAGAACAAAACTTAACTGAAATTTACTGTTTGTAACTTGACACTGAAATCTGATTTTTGAGTATATAAAAATCATATATATTTGAAAATCTAATCAACAAATTGATTGATGGCTGTGATGTTTGATTATTGATTCAACTAATAAAAATACTGGAATGATAAATAAAGTATAATCAAGATGATTGTTAAGTGAAACATAATGCAAACTCTCTTGACAAAAATCCTAAAAATATTATATAGGATATGGACGACTATGGCTTATCTCATACTGAATTCTGGATGACCCCGAAACAAGCGAGGAGAGCTCACCAGAAAGCAGAAAAAGAACGTGAGTTGAACATAGGAACGTACGTGGGTATTTATTGCCGTATATGCAGAAAAGAAGGACATTATGTTGTTCGGTGCCCTGAGCGAAAGAAAAACAGGGAGAAAATAATGAGAATGGACATAGTGTGTTTCAAATGCAAAGAGACGGGGCATTTCGTACATAAGTGTCCGAAGATAAAGAAGAAACCCCCAAATCTAGAAAAGGAAAAGAAGTGCTTTCGATGCAAAGAAGAAGGGCATCTAGCCCGAGATTGCCCGTTAAAGAAGGGTGATAAGAAATCCAAGGGAAAGGAGCTATCAACTTTGGAAGACATGCAAGAAGAAGGCACGACTTCCTAGAAAGTTGGGTTTTAATGTAATGAACTAGCGTTTTGGATATATGTATGTATGTATGATGCTTGTATGAACGTAATTATGCTTTTTGTTTTAAAATCTATTAGTATTGTATAATATAACTAAGGTAAGAAAATGTTGAACCAAGTTGAATTTAGCACCAAACATCGAACTGTATTGAAAATTTATCGCATTTGCTTGCATATACATGTACTTACATTGAACAGGTCATAGCAAAGAGGCTAGAGCAGAAGAATAAAATTGTTTGCCCGACAAATAGGTACATGTTAACTATAATTTACTGTTTTGATTGGGTGATGATGATTTTATGAGCCGATTGGCTTGCCGCTTGGCTTTTTCTTTTTCTTTTTGAGATCAGAGGGCCTATATGGAAATTTCGGGATTTTCCCGTGCTCCCGGTGCAGGGGAGGTTATGGCGAAATTTTTCAAAAATTTAGGGTGTAAGCCAAATTTTTGAAAAATTTGAAAAGTTCTTAGAAACTGAAAAGTTGAAGAACTTAAGCCGTAATGAAAACATTGAAAGTTGAGTTGGTTTTTAAAACAACTTTCGGCTTCGTTCCTTTTCGGGGACGAAAAGTTTTAAGTGGGGGAGATTGTAACAACCCGTAAAATATGGGCCAGTTTAAAATTTTTATTTTGGCAATTTTAGTGAATTTTGAATATTTAAAATGGGTTATTTTAAATAATAACGACGAAAAATTTATTTTTGAATATAATTAGAATGTATATATTATATAGATCGTCGTTAGAATATAAATAATTATTTATATATATAAAAGGAATTGAAAATGGCGCGGTAGTTCGATAATTCGATTTCAAACTTCAATTGCATGTACAGGATTCAAAATAAACCGGAATTTAGTGAAACCAAAAATATTAGAATCCATATGAGAATATCTTTCCAACGAATCCGAAAAATCAAAATTTCATAGCGGGGATCAAAAGATATGTCCAGTTGAAAATTCAGAATAGTCGCAATGGAATTCTGGCCCTTAAAAATGGAAATTTTGCAAACGACCTCGGTTTTCGACGAAACCACTTTTATTGGATCCGTGATGTCAAGTTATTGCAAGGTTCCAAATTTCGTAATTTTTCGAATCAATGTGTGAGCGTGGCAAAGGAAAACGCGTTTGGCCAGTTTTAGTTGATTTTAATCGACTGGAAAATGGCCATTTTTTTAAATGGTCTCAGAATTTGATGAAATCAGTTTTGTTAGGACTGTATCGTCAATACGAAGCTAGAAAATATTTTTCTGGAATTTTTAAAGTTCGTATGTGGCCCCGGTAAATTAAAATGTACGTTTAAATTCAATATATATTGAATTATATTTTAAGTTGGATGAAAACTGGTCAAAACATTAGAACTGGCATGCGAAACATATCCCATTGTGTACGGAATGGGGGTATTTAGCTAGGGGAGGCAGTCGTTGGGATTCGTTTGGGGTTCGTATCAATATAAGGGTATTTTTGGAAATTAAAATTATATATATTTTCTGGCCAATGAAAATTTAGAAAAACCCTAATTCCTAACACGTTGAACACCAGCCGCCTTCAATACGACATAAGGCGATTTATCGTTCAAACCATTCTTCCATTCGATCTTCAAATTCGTGAATCGATTCAAACAATTTCTGAAGCCATATTGACGAACATCTCGAGCTCTTCAAATCCAACGGACGGCGTCGAGTATCATCTCGTGTTTTGTGTGAATCGCGGGTCCAAAGTCCGACCGCTTCGAGGAAAATTCCGGCGTCGGGAAGAATCCGAGTTCGCCGTGGTTGAGGCTGGTGGTAGTTGTCGCGAAGGAGCATGACGGGGGAGCATCCGATCCTCAGCCAGCGTCTCGAGTTGCATGAAAAATCAGACCCTAGGTATTGAGCAGTGGGTTTCACGGGTTCTGGAGTGTATAACGGGGAGGAAGAAGGTATTAATTTTATTAATTATTATATTAATTAATTTAAATTATCATTAACGTATAAACACTATAATGACCCGTAATTTGGCAGGAGAATAATTAACTAATTTAATTATTAAATATCGATTTAACAATATCAATAACTGGAATTGAATAGTATTTATATTTAATTAATATAAATAATAGGATAATATATTTCCAGAATAGCCGAAAATAGTAGAATTCACAATACGATGTGAACTGGACCTTATATAAGCTATAATTCAGGCTGGGGTTGAATTATAATAACGAATATATTCAATCGACGACAGTTGAACGTATAATTTTATTATAATTAAAATCGAGCTTCAAATGGCGCTGCAGTTCGCTATTTGGCGATTTGAACTTCAACTGAATGTACAGGATTCGTTTTAAGCCGGATTTCTGTGAAACAAGAAACTTACAGAGCTGGTGAAGTATATCTTTCTAGTGGAAGAGATAAATCGGGATTTCGTCATGTAGATTTATATATACGTCCAAATCAAATTTCAGAAAAGTCACTGTGGAATTCCTTTATAATTTATAAAGGAATTATTTATATTTTTAAAAGGAATTTCAATATAAATCGAATATCGGTTAAATAAGGATTTGAAATAACAAGTTAGAAATTCATAGAGGAATATTCTAGAGCTATATGGTATTCCACTGTGAATATATATGATAATATAAATTTATTTATATTTAATTTAATTATATTTAAATATATTTATGTATTTAAATGGGTCATCCAGAGCTTTAAAAATAGCCGGTTTTGCAAACGAAGTCGGAATTCGACGAAACTAATTTTGTTAGATCCACAATGTAAAATAGTTGTTAGATTTCCTGTTTCGTGATTTTTAGAGTCACTGTGTGACCATACGGATTTTTAGAGTGAAAAACAATCGATATTCTGACAGTTAAAAATACGCTGTGTGAGCATACGGAGTCAGAATTCGACGAAACCAGTTTCGTTGGGACCGTAATGTCGAACTCTAGCTGCATGTTCAGTTTCGTGATTTTTGGGTATCGTATGTGATCATACGAATTTTTAGAAGACGAAACGAATATTTAAAATGAAAATATCTGAAAATATCTTAAGGAAAATATATAAATCCTGGCCACTATATAATCACCTTAACTTCATACAACCTAACTCGTTCCTTCTGTAAAGGAAATTTCATGCCGCCTCCTCTTTAAATTCCTTGAGCAATTGTTTCGAGAGATTTACCAAATGAAAACGAATGAAATTAGGTCCTTTGAGTTCATGCGTTAGAGAGCTTCGTATTGGTGGTCTTTGTTTTGTGTTCGGTGGGATCTGGGTCGATGGATTTTGACCAGCGTGCTCGACTTTGTCTTGTACAACAGCTAGGGGATATTGGGTTTTTATTGGAGGAGTTGGAGGTCAAATCGAGGTGGCGACTGAACTCCTGATGGTCGGAGGAGCAATTTTGTGGTGGCAAGGAAGCGTTCGGTGGTCAGGTGTGGAGTGCGACGTCTGCTACGATCGGGGATGGGCTACAGGCGGTTTGGATTAGGGGGGTGCGAGCTAGAGGATAAGGGGTTGGTCGGGTAGGGTTTGCAAAGAGCAAATTGTTGGTGGTGGTGGCGGCCCTAAGAGGTGGACGAGGTGGATGGGAAGTGCAGTCAAACTGTGGTCAAAGGCTTGGAAATACTGGAGGGAATTGCGTTGTGAAACCGGTTTGGGGAAGAAGAAGGTATCGGGTCCGGCTTTGTAAAGGTTAGTGGGTCGGAAATAAATAGGGCAAGGCCCATTAAGAAATAAAGTCCAAACTTTTATTTATTTTAAATGTATATGAACTTCGATATTGAATAACTTTATCGTACGTGATCGGATTTCAGTGAAACAAGATCCGACAGGACCGTATGGACGAGAGCTTCACAATGAAGCTGACTAGAAGTGGATTGGGGCTCGTATGAATTTATGGCAAAATAAATTGTTTGATTCAAATCAAATAACGGTTTACCGTTCTTTAACGATGAACTGCAAATGTGAGTAAAACTCACCAACTCTGAACAGTCATATTTTTTTATAATGTATTCTTAGAACTGTTAATCATCTGTTGGTTGCTGTGTGTTGATTGTTTGATTGAACTGCTAGTCAGTTAGTTAAATTTCTATATTGATTCTGTTTAACAGAATATATCATATGGAACTGAAAGTGATGTTATCTATATTGTCTAACATCTGTGGATGCAGGGAAACAGGTTGGAGGAATCCGACTGGATTCCTCAACAGTTATTTTATTGTTTTTCATATATTTTAATATATGATGTGAATTATAACCTGTTGTTGATTGTGTGTGTATGGACGAGATTAGACATCGTAATTTGATATGTTAAAATACCATAACATGCCAGAATGTTGATAGGGGAATTTTCAAAGTGATATTAAAAATAGCATATTTATAAAATGGGATATTTATAAATAAGAGATATTTAAAAAGTGGAATATTTATAAATAAGAAATGTTTATAAATTGGAATATTTATAAATAGGAGATATTTGAAAAAGAAATAAATTCAAAACATTTCTTTTTGAATGGAAAGGCCTGTGTGGCGAGTTTGGGGATTTTCCCGATGCTTCCGATACAAAGGAGGTTATGGCGAATTTTTCAGAGAAATTAAGGAGTTAGAATATTTCAAGAATAAATTTGAAAAGGAAATATTTGTAAACCATTTACAAATAGAATTGAAAAGGAAACGTTATAAAAAGGAAATCATTTTTAAAGTGTAGAACCGTTATTTAAAAGTAAATCTTTTCAAATGAATAAAACGTTGTTAAAAAGGAAATCTTTATAAAGTAAATAAAGTAAATCGAATATGGTATTCGAAGTTAGTTAATCGAATATAGACATTCGAAAGGAGAAATCGAATATGGTATTCGAAGTTAGTTAATCGAATATGGACATTCGAAAGGAGAAATCGAATATGGTATTCGAAGTTAGTAAATCGAATATGGTATTCGAAGTTAGTTAATCGAATATAGACATTCGAAAGGAGAAATCGAATATGGTATTCGAAGTTAGTTAATCGAATATGATATTCGAAAGTTAGTTAATTGAATATGTTATTCGAAAGGGGTTAGTCAAGTCGAGTTAGTCAAATAGAGTTAACCAGTTAGAGTTAATCAGTTAGAGTTAATCAGTTAGAGTTAATCAGTTAGAGTTAACCAGTTGGAGTTAATTAGTTAGAGTTAATTGATTAGAGTTAAAACGAACTAGAGTTAATCAAATATAGTTATTTGAGACAGAGTTAGTCAAACATAGTATTCAGGGTAAGTTGCCACCTTGGACGACTGCTAGCGTAATTCGCAGGGCTGTAAATAGCCTACGGCGGTCGGATGTTTCTTGAGGGAGTCAGGCGTAACCATTGTGATCGCTGCGATCTAGAGTCAAGCGAATGGAGTTTAATCGAATATTAGTTATTCGATAGGAGTTAATCGAGTTGATCGAGTTGAGAAATAAGTTAAGTTAAATAAGTTGAGTTGATCGGGTGGTTCGACCAAGTTAGTCGAGCCTAGTTAATCGAATCGAATTGGTCGAACCAAGTAAGTCGAGTTAAGTTAGTCAAGTTAGTCGAGCCTAGTTAATCGAATCGAATTGGTCGAACCAAGTAAGTCGAGTTAGTCGAGTCAAGTTAAGTTAGTCGAGTTAAGTTCGTCGAGTTAAATAAATCGATGTTAGTTTCATCGAAAGGGGTTATCGATGTTAGTTTCATCGAAAGGGGTTATCGATGTTAGTTTCATCGAAAGGAGTTATCGATGTTAGTTTCATCAAAAGGAGTTATCGATGTTAGTTTCATCGAAAGGAGTTATCGATGTTAGTTTCATCGAAAGGAGTTATCGATGTTAGTTTCATCGAAAGGAGTTATCGATTATAGTTTCATCGAAGGGAGTTATCGATTACTGTTTAATCGATGTGAGATTTTCAAATATGAGATATTTGAAAAGGAAGAGTCATCGAATATTAGTTATTCGAAGAGAGATTATCGAATATCGTTTATTCGAGAAGGAGTTAGTCGAATATAGGTTATTCGAAGAAGAGTTAATCAAATAGAGATTTCTCGAAGAGAGTTAATCGGCAAATTCGATTATATCGAATTCGGGAAAGTACTTATGCTTTCCACTGTTTAAATAGAGATTTATTTATTTATAGATAAATAAGTGTTAGGTTAATTATTCACTAATAAGAATAGAAGTTATAATTAAAGTTAGATAATTCGAAAGTAGGGATTATAACGTTATCGTTATAAAAATTGTTTTAAATATAGAAGTGGATTAGTAAAATTGAATCCGAGAAAGGCGTAAAGAAGTTGTTAAAGATTAAAAGATAAACTTTGACCATTTCGAAGTTATAACGTTGTTCAGTTAAGGTCTGAGAGGTAATTATACCCCAACTTGAGTGACTTCCTTCTTAACTAAGAAATGGTAAGGTTTGATCGTAAAGGAGTTTTGGAAATGTTTTCCAAACGAGAATCAGAAATGTTTTCTGATAAAAGAAAATAAGAATTTAGAACATAGGGAAACAGGAGATAAGTAAATAAATGAACTAAAGAGATTTATGTTAAATGATGTTTGTTCGATATAATTTCCATTTGGAAATAATATCGTTGTTTGCACACTTGTTTTTCTTTGATAGTTAACTCACCGACTATCGAAGTTTTGACCATTTTAACGTTGTTAATATGGAGAGACCGGTTGGATTATTATCCATAGAACCACTCTGTATTGGCATAAGCATCGCGAATCATATATGCCAAAGATAATTGAAGACGGAGTAAAATGCAAGGGCTATTGTATAAGTCTTAGATAACAGTGACTAAGATGGATATACGGAATAGTGCCTTCGGTTTCTCCAGTCCCAGGACAACTTGTATGGACGAAGGTCTGACAGAGTATATCCAATGGATCGCGTAAGTTGATCTGTTCAAACGTATTCACGTTTGGTGGCGGAGGAATTCGTTTCTCTTAGCTGTATACCCGTGTTATTTTTGGATAAGTCAATTTGTGATTTGGCGGGTATGACGATGTGACATTTCTAAGTGAATGAAGATGGATGCCTGACATAGTATTTCCAGATGGTCACGTACATTGATTTCTTCAACCGTACCAAGAGTGGAAGCGGAGAAGGAAACTTCTTTTAGCTGACACGTAATGTATGGTTGTAGACGTCAATTAGTGATTTTCGATGGACCTGACAATGTAGCATTCGAAGTGAATCTGATGTAATGATAAAGCGTAGCTTCTAGCCTCATCAACCAGTAAATGACAGAAATCGGGCAGGCAGCATGGCTAAGTCGGTCGCACCGAAGTAGGGTGTTTAATCACCTATCTAGTGAATATTCAGTTGTTTCTTAAATCTATCAATGTTGTCCCATATATATACGGGAACGGTTGCTGATCCCAACCATTGGTGATGTACATTCGATACACTCAAGCGAAATGAGTGGTCGGTCATGTGTGGCTGAGTTACAAGATGTTCTTGTTGAACTCCAGTGTATCGTTCCTAGAGTACACTGATCGGAAGGTGGTTCCATACCTTGTCGTAGTTGGAAATCCATTATCCAATACGTGCTTGCGATTTTGATTGTATACTATATATGTAGAACGTGAGATGAAAGCGTTTTTGCTAGTTGATATCTATTTGTACATAGACATTATTATAATATCAAAAGGTTTTTGATATAAAGATATTTTGGATTCTCATAAGGGAAAAACCCGTTCCGTTCTGCGGCGTGGTCTTATGAGATATCGTTTACTTGTTCATATACCTGTTTAAACTGTTTTACTCACACCAGTCCCATGACTGACCCGGAGTTTATTTGTTTTGTTTTCCCTAAACTCTTGGGTGCCTAATTTTGTATGGGCAGTCAAGTAGTCAGGAATTTACAGATATACTTGAAGAGCTGGAGCAGGAGGCTTCTGGATCATATAGCTATAGTTTATTTCCGCTGTGTTGTAAGTGCTGAGTGCTATTGTATACATAACTGTTATATTTCAAAGTTATGTTATCTATTATATGTTATTCGTTCCGCTGTGAGGTTTGTGTTACTCTGATGTTGTGTTCTTCTTCTTCTTCTATTCTAAGTTTCTATCTTATCTATTCTCACCTTCTAATTTCTTTCATTAATTACCGGGATTTTTCGAGGTTTTGGTTATCGACATCGTGCTTATGTCGATAACCAAAGTCGCTCAAAAATCCGGGTCGTTATAAACACAGTGAACTTTTAATTTTGTATAATAAAAACAGTAATAGCATTGTTTTGTAAATAAATATATAGCATTGTAAATATACATTTCTTTCAAAAAAGAAAATACATTGATTTTAGAAAAATAAAATTTACATATGTTTTTAAATAATAAATTAGCATTACTTTTGAAAAATACATGAACATTTTTGATTTGAAAAATACATGAACATTTTTTATTTGAAAATATATATGAACATTTTTCATATGATTAGCAGGAAAGGGTCGCATTAGAATTTTTGGCATTATCCGAACCATTCAGGATTAGATAATGGAGGAGTGGATCTCCAAGGTGAGAACTTCTCACTTTAAATTTTATTTCCTAGTTAGAAATATATACTAGGATGTAGACGGTGTTTAGTAGCACCCGACACCATCGTCCACAAACCATGGACTTGTTTGTTTGGTTGTGTAGTTGGTTAGATTATTTGATTTGAATTTGGTTGTTTGGTGAAATTGAATTGGTTTGATTGATATGTGTATGGCGTGGGCCATTATTAGACCGGGGATAAGGCTAGGCCTTGTCCCGTTTCTAGTATCGTGTCGTTATGCCGCCGAAATTTTCTAAAATATGTTAGAAAAATAAAAATAACATTTTTATCGTATAAATGAATTCGAATAGAATAGAATTGAAATTGAATTCGAATAGAATTGAATGAAAATGAATTCAAATAGAATTGAATGAAAATGAATTCGAATAGAATTGAATGAAAATGAATTCGAATAGAATTGAAATGAAAATGAATTCGAATAGAATTGAATTGAAAATGAATTCGAATAGAATTGATTGAAAATGAATTCGAATAGAATTGAAATGAAAATGAATTCGAATAGAATTGAATTGAAAATGAATTCGAATAGAATTGAATTGAAAATGAATTCGAATAGAATTGAATTGAAAATGAATTCGAAATGAATTGAATTGAAAATGAATTCGAATAGAATTGAATTGAAATTGAATTCGAATAGAATTGAATGAAAATGAATTCGAATAGAATTGAATTGAAAATGAATTCGAATAGAATTGAATTGAAAATGAATTCGAATAGAATAGAATTGAAAATGAATTCAAATAGAATAGAATTGAAATTGAATTCGAATAGAATTGAATTGAAAATGAATTCGAATAGAATTGAAATGAAAATGAATTCGAATAGAATTGAATTGAAATTGAATTCGAATAGAATTGAAATGAAAATGAATTCGAATAGAATTGAATGAAATTGAATTCGAATAGAATTGAATAGAAAATGAATTCGAATAGAATAGAATTGAAATTGAATTCGAATAGAATTGAATAGAAATTGAATTCGAATAGAATAGAAATGAAATTGAATTCGAATAGAATTGAATTGAAATTGAATTGAATTGAAAAGGAAGTTGAAACTGTTTTTGAAACGAATTTAAAACGATTTATAAAATTCGTTTTAAATAGAAATCGATGAAATATATATTATATATATTATATATATAATATAATGGCCTGAATAGAACGCGCCGCGCCGCGACAGTTCGCGAATTTCGACCATTGACTTCGAACGGACATTACGGGAGATCCGACCGTCGGATTCTCCTAAAACTGGAACCGTTGGGTTCGTATCGAAAAGAGCTTTCCAATGAATATTAGAAATTCGAAATCTAACGGTTGGATTTGGAATTATGTCCAAATCAAATATGGAAAAGGTCGTTGTAAGTGCAGTTCGGTGGCAGTTATTGAAAACCGACTGTACGGACCTTGATAAAATAATTAAAAATATCTATAATTTGTGTAAAATCAAAAGAAATGATTTGGGAAAAACTAGGATGAAAAACTCCATATTTGAAAAGATAAAAATATATTTTTATCGAAATGAACTAGTTTTGAACTAGAATTAAAACCAATTTATTTTTGAAATAAATAAATTGAATTTGAAATGGGTTTTAAATAACCAGAATTTCTAATATATTTTATTGGAATTGAAATAGAATGTGATTTGGGTTTATCGTGAACTGTGTTTTAAATGACATCATTTCTTTAACCCAATAAAAGGAGTTTTAATGAATCTTTAATTAGATTGAAATGAGAATTGGTAATTTAAATCATCAAAATTTGGAAATGATCGAAAGGGGAGTATCACCAGTTTTGCTCCTAGCGATAGTTAAATCTTTAATTAGATTTGAACGTGAAATGGTAATTAAATTTACCGATAACACCGTGGTGTTAGTTATGGGGTAATAACAGTTTTGCTCCATGGGATAAATAGGTTGGGATTGGGAAATAAAATAAATAATTACTTCGGTGTGGTTCGCTAATCCCGACTAGTTTGGAAAACCATAATATGGTTTGAAATGATATCCAAAGGAAGATTAAAGAATAAATTTAAAAGAATTTATCTTTGATAAAATTAATGGGAACCTTTCCCTAGGAGTGTGAATATCTGAATAAAAGAATGTTCTGAATTGGAATGAGGCGTATATTGTGTTTTATAACACTTGTTGATTAAGATACGTGAGTTATTCAGAAAGTCCGGGTATAACCCATTCTGAATAACTGATTCGACGATGAGTCGAAGAGATTGAAGACGGTGCAAGACCAACGATCTTCACATCGAATGGGTGGGTGCTACTGATGCTCACGATGGGAGTAGCTACCTTGAAGGGGGCTGAAGTGGTAGCTGTCCGGACGTGCTTGGAGGTCGATGGATATGCGAGGAAAGTGCCTCCGGTTTCGTTCAGACCCAGAACGGACTTGTAAATGGATGGTGTGTCAGACATTGTATTCCTTTATATTGTATTCGTTGATCTCTGCTAAATATATATCTGTTTGGCGGCGGAGAATTTATTCTCTTGCTTAACGCCCTTCTCTGAGACATACGAGCTCAGAGGTTATATATTGGCAGAAATCAGTGGTACGATATGGATTGATAGTGTGGCATGCTGAGATGCAGTGATCCAGACTTTTGTTGAAAAGCAAAGTTTGGTGGATGATGATCAAAGCGTAGCTTTAATATAGCACAGCTTTGTGTATAGCGTTGATTCGCGAGCCTCACACCCCGGTATGGTGGTAAACTGATGGTTTGATCAGCATGCTTTTTAGTGGATGGGCACCTTCGTGGTGTCGTGGATTCGGTCGACCGAGATTGAGCTCAGTGCTCAGAGGGATAGGGTAAGCGGTGTTTTCTCTCGCCGAGACGTAAGCCGCAGTGATACTCGATTTCCCAAAAGTGCGGATGTGCATTACGGTGTTTTCTCTAGCTGAGACGTAAGCCGTTGAGATGGCACTACGCGATCGATCTTTCGAATCAGGAGCCACCATGATGGAAATCCAATTTCCAAATATGACATTTTGCGATTTTGATTGTAGAGCCTAGTATTGGCGACATGATATATGGTACCCATGCCGTCTATGATTGATATATTTATATTTGAAATTGTTTTCTTCACTTATAGTAATAATATAAGATGAAATTTCGCGTATCAAGCATATTTGGCTATTATAAGGGAAAACCCTATCCTCCGGTTTGCGTTGCATTGTGTGATGGGACCTGGGTCTTATAATAGCTTCATTGTTCTCTATTTAGCATTGCGCTGTTTGTTTTCTGCACTGGTATTCTTGGGAGGAAACCCGTTCCGTGTTATACGGCGAGGTCCCTTGATTTACCTAACTTTAAAAACAAAGATTAATAACTGTTTTAGTTCTCACACCAGTCGCATGACTGACCTGGAGTTTATTGTTTTAACCTAAACTCTGGGTGCCCCTATTTTCCACACGGGCAGCTAGTAGTTTTGGTTTTGCAGATTTGTATTCACAGGATCCTGATCTACAGCTGGAACGATGTCCGGAAAGCTCTGTATCCGTATATCT
>JASFAX010006957.1:0-28878 GCA_030737875.1 Allium sativum | reverse complement strand
AACGATAAATTATATTTTTATATGAATTTAACACATCATATAATCTAGAAGGTGTGAGAATTAACTCACCCTGTTTCCGATTTGATGGTTCGCACGTTGTTTCGTTTAATTTTAAACGACCGTTTAAAATTAAACAAAATACTAATCACATCTGCCTACAATTAAACCGGCTCAACAGTGTACCCATCTGATATGATTCCAACGGCTTTCGTTTCATCGACTTCTGGTATCGTATAAAAAGTTACGATTGTTTTAAGTTTAATCATAATTTAAATATAATCTAGATTAAATAATTAAATTAACTCATTAGTCAATACCTTATTCATAGCCCTAAACGTGATTAGCAGGCCACATAATCCACGCGTTTAATCCTATAGCTCACGATCCACCAATGAACAAAAGACTCCACCAAACTTCCCGTGTCCATGAATTTCCTTCCTACTTTAAAATCCAGTTTAATACCTCCTCCATAATTCTTTGTTTGCGTCACTCTCTCCCATCTACACAGACACGTTATCCTCCTCATACACAACTCTTCGCTATAGTCCCCACCAATACCGCCATGGCATGCGACAGCCTAGCCTCATCCCTTCCTTCCTCGTGTACTGCTTTACATGCCAGCAAAATAAACACAATCCAACCTTTCCCCCTTCTTTCTTGTTCTCGTTTGAATTACTCATGCATGCCTCCTTTACACTGTCAGCTTCAATCCCCTTTTCTTCACATGTCTGAACCGAACGTCCTTCTCTCCCCCATCTCAACTTACATCCTCCTTCACACGCCACTTCACAATGCTTCGCTCTACCCATACTGGAATCCTTCAGTTTGCACGAGAGGGGGGAGGAACAACATGCGATGTGTTTTGATTTAAAAACATATTTGAGTGTGTAATTGTTTTCATTTTTAAAGCCTGCGGTATAGTTTTAAATGGCGGCTTCATTTGGTTCTGCTGAACGAGAATGTGAAGATATCCTTGTATTCATACACATGAGAAGAAGGGGATAAGCATCACGTCTCTTTCCTATTTTCAGTAGTCCCGTGGTGTAGATGGGTAAGGTTTCAGTAATCGTACTAAGGCTGAAGCTTCTATCTTTGTAGACGGGTAGGCTCGCAGTGTCTTGGCTCTTCAGGATGAAAGCCTTCATGTCTGTTGGTGCTTAAGGATGCAGTGCTGTAGTTTTAGCTTAGTGTATTTTCATGTCAGAGATTTGGCCGTGCTGAAGGATCTTACTGAAAAGAAAATACAGTGTCAGAATTTGCAGAAAAGAATAAGAGAAGAAAATAGAGCAGGCTCGACTGGATGGAGAGAGCGCAGTTTATTTTCACTTCGGTTTACAGTAGTTGATAGGTTACGCTGCTTTGCTTTGGGTTGAAGGAACATTGGAAATGTACGTCCATTGGTTGCATGTGCGGCTTTATAGAATGTAGGATGGAAAGAAAAGAAAGGGTACGGGGACAGTGACTTTTCCTTTACTGTAGAAATGAAATGCGAGGAAAATTCAGTATGTTTCCATTTATCCCAAACATGCTTCGTACCCTATAGGAGAGAGGAGATTCAACTATGATGTGTGTTTAAGAAATATAGATCTATGTATGTATTTAAGTTTGCGTTTGCACTGGGCAGGTAGTTTTTTTACTTATTCGGTACCTCTTAACATAGAATTTCGTTCACGTACAAAGGCCACAGACAAAAATAAAAATACCGTTGTATCAAGCAATGCCCCACGATTCCAAAAATATAATAATATCTGTAGGTTAACTTATATTGTGAAATCCCAAAATACTGATATAGGGTGCAAAATACTCCAAATTAAAAATTACAGTAAAATTCTAAAATTTAAATTATAACTATGTCTCAAATATCTCGTCCAAATTCGAAACCAATATTTAATTATATTAAATTATCGTTATGGTTTATAATCGTTTCTACAGCGATTTTCTGAAAATTTGAATTGGACATATCTAACAATTTGTACGATGAAATCTCAATTTTTCTCTTTCATAAGAAAAATATAATCACATGAATTCGATCATTTCTTGTTTCATTGAAATCCAATTTATATCGGATCCTGTATATTCAATTAAAGTTCGAAATTCAATATTACGAACTGCCGCGTCGTTTCGAGTTTGTTTTAAATTAAATAAAATTATAAACGTTCGCTCGTCGTTTAATAACGAATTAAATTTTAAAAATACATTAATATTCCAAATAAAATATTTATAACAAGTTTATTCAATTCGAATAGCTGGAAAAATCTGGGTCGTTACATTCTTCCCCCCTTAAAATAATTTCGTCCTCGAAATTGCAAAGTAAGAAGAATGTTCCAAACCCAATTATATTCAAGATAATTATTATAAAACTATTTTAAAAAATATTTTTAAGTTTTAGAAATCTGCATAAAATTCGTCGGCATCTCCTCTATACAGCTCGATCTGAATAACCACAAATACCACATCGGCCTCACACCGATCAAAAGAAAACAAATGCCAATTGGCAACCCAACTCAGTGTATAAAATCAACGATCCAAACAATAATATCAAGGCATACCTATTTGTTGGGCATCGTACTTCGATAACCAAGAAAAGAAACAACCAGCTCTTCCAACCTATTCTTAACACCATTTCCAACACAATAACTAATACATGATCTCATCATCATTTTTTTATTTCATATTTGATTTTGTTCAAATTCGTTATAATTAGAATTCATTTTCTCAGTTTCCAATTCGTTCAACTTCTTTAACTGTTAATGATTTTTATTTTAACGAATTTGGCATCCAAACAACAAGCAATACACATTTATAAATGAAACACCCCACCTCCGTTAGGGTCACTCTCAAAGGGAATGCCCTAATTTTGGTGGAGGTTTATAAGTACAAGTCACAGATATACAAGACAGATATAAGAACACATATTTGTAAACAGCGGAAGAACAACAAACTTTATTTCATAAAGTCAAATACGTGTTACAACAACATCCTTTCCAAAAACATAACATAACACTTTCATAATCTGTCTTGAGTACATTATTTAAAGAAGCATAAATAAAACATAGATAAACTGCAAAAGCCCCATAGTGGATTGTCCAAAGCCATAGTTCAAAACAGGAAAGTCCAAGCAATACATTTCTCTTCTTCAAGCTGGATGTTGAGGTTGGTCAAGCTGCTGTGTTCCCTCCCTGAGGACCTGGGGGGGGGGGGGGAAACGGAAGAAAGAAGACGAAAGAAAAGTAGAGTCAGACATAAAGCCTGAGTAAGTCTAGTACTATTTTGTCTATGAATAAAGAACTGGGTGTGATAAGTATAAACAAGAAGTGGGCATGCACTATAAACTTGGTTAAGTTGTCTAGGGTCGAATATACTATCGTACCCCATGTTGATCTCTGAACCCATATAAACTAGTTTCCCACTGCACCCCATAATCAGGGTGATGTGATCCATTCAATGATGATCGGCTCCTACTCGCATAGTTACATGTGTCTTACGGCCCCCGATGTCTGTAGTTACCTATGCTGGTCCCACTATGGGGTGTATCAAGTCCCATAGTGGCAACCCGACACAACCTTAGAGTGCACAGGTATGCTACTGGTGTCCAGTGCCTTATTTTTCTGCGCCGGAGTGTGTGCACGCCCGCACCCCGTTAGAACCTACACTGCTACACCACCGCCGTCGATTTGACCTCTTACAATTAGCCCAGTAATCGTGCCCCACCCTGCCTAGTTTCAGGGTATCATGATACACCTTTTAGGGTTACTGCTGAAAAGGGTCCCCCGTTACTAGGTTTTTTATCTCTAGCCAACATGCTAAGTTGGTTAAGTGTTTTTCTAACCTAACCCCACCAGTCCGTTTAGTTTAGCATGTTCCATTTTGATTAAGTCTTTAGTTCACTTAATCCTATCAATCCTGACTCAGCCTTAATTGTCTTATTAAGGCCCTGACCTCTCACATTAGACAGGTATTGTTGTGGCTGCCTGTTGCCGGTTGGTTCCGGGCAGTCTTACGCCACAACTCAGTCTAACCTCGGGTCCTTGATGGGCTCCATGTTTAACCTCCCACATTGGATAGGTATTGTTGTGACTACTGGACAGCCGGGCGGTTCCGGGCAGGTTTACATCACAACTCAATCCAACCTCGGGTTAAACACATCGTATGTTCTACATTTACATATTTTGTCATTCTTCTTTATTTCTTATATGTAAATATTTGCGGCCCATTATTAAGTTAATGGTGTAAAGGTTACACCAATCATGGGCCCAACCCATACTTGAATTTGGGCCCTTCTATTTTATATTTTCATTCATTAGTTAATTTTAACCCAACGTTATTTTCCCCCGTTTTACACGTCCGTTTATATATATATTGGGCTTAGCCTTTTAAAGCCCAATTTAGCCATGCGAAAAGGGGAGGCTTAAAGCGTGATTACATACACAAAGAGGGGAAGGTGAGCGTATGAACTTGCAATATGACGATGGGAATACAAAATAGAAACTGGTGTACTTGCATAGTAGTGACATATACTTTGGTCATAAAACATAGGTGACATGAATCAAAGCATGTGAACTTGTAATTGAGATATCATTATTGACACATGAACCTATATTTTTATTTAGGCATAATGTCAAACATAAGCATGGCATAAATACTTCTAGCATAAACATGGCATAATGTCAAACATAAGCATGGCATAAATACTTCTAGCATAAACATGGCATAATGTCAAACATAAGCATGGCATAAATACTTCTAGCATAAACATGGCATAATGTCAAACATAAGCATGGCATAAATATTCCTAATCATGGTGTTTGCTTTAAACTTGCAAAATGGGATTTTTGAGTCTAACCTAGCCATGTCTCACATATGTCATCATATAATTCTTTTAAACAAGATAGACTTAATCATAGATTTCAATTACGCCAAATATCATTCATAGCCTAGCCATATTCATAAGTTTTGCAAAAGCATGACTTAATACATGGATTATGGTGTCAAAATTCCAACATAGTTTCATATGAACTATAACAACCAAACTTGTTTCAATTACTTGCAAAATGATTTATGCACAAAAATATACATCATGATGGCATAATAACAAAGCCCCAAACTTGCATGAATTTCAATCAACTACATACATGTAGCTTCAACATAGATTACATAATTTGCGCAATATTCCAAACGTATACTTGCATAGAACTACCGCATGTAGTTCTTTATAATGAATAACATAAATTTTGCACAAATATGAATTACTTTATTATCCCAATTCAAGCATACAAATCAATACAGTTGTTTATTCATACCAAAGTAATACTCTACTTACAATGGTTGCGGCGAATTCTCTAATTAAGAGATATGATTCCTTTGTTGAATTGATTGGCTTTAGGTTGCTTGAATTGCTTTAGGCTTTAGAACTTTCTTTCTAATTCTCTCTCTAGTCGGCGGCTACTCTTAGTCGTTCCTCAGCAACATGGCGGCTATGTTCTTAATTTGAATGAATAGATTAGGGTTTAGTCTAGGGTTGTTTATATAGAGGTTAGGAATTGATTAGGACCATTGATGTCGCTAGGTTAGATCGTAGCCATTCATTAGATAGAGAGACCAATTAGAACCCGCCACCTAGCCCTAATGACAAAGCAGACCACAGAAATTCGACCAAACACAGACCTGGCCAGCCAGGTTGACTGGGCTCGACCAGGTCGACACGCCTGTCGACAGGGCTGTCGACAGCCCTGTCGACATGGGTAGCCCAGGTCGACAGCCCAATCGACCTGGGTGGCCTAGGCGGGTGTTTATCCGCCCTAGCCCACTGGGCCCGATTTTTAATTATTTTATTCTGTTTGAATTTTAAATTTAATTCAAAACTTCCGAAGGCCATATCTTCTTCATACGGACTCCGTTTTTCGAAAACTCGGACTCTATTTCGCGTATTTTTCCGAGACGAACGCAATGGCGTATCCCGTTTCCCTTAGTTCTTTGATTTGAATTTGATTATACTTTAATTCATGAATTTCACAGTTATAGAATTTGCGGGGTGTTACATTCTCCCCCACTTAAAAGGATTTCGTCCCCGAAATCTTCAAGTTAGGAGGAATGTATATCCTAACATCCAATCATCCATCTACTCATCCATCAAACACGAGCATCCATTGTCCTTAAAAGACTTCTAATGCTTCATGATCATATGCAAAGTGTGTGTGTACATGTACTTATCTAATGCAAAATCAGGCGGTCTACTGATTCAGTTGACCTCCTTAATGCGAATTATGTAAGTGCCATGAATCCATTATGTATGCAAATTTTCCTATTCTTGATTCTACATGAGTGCACAATCATTCAATACAAATGCAGCATCCACATGACAACACATTAAAGTTCAATCACATACGAATGCAAACATATATGCATATGCAATATGAAGTGACTGAGCCGATCTAAAACCTAGATTGTGTGTGTATATGCAACCACGAGCAACCACTAGCAATCACTTGCAACCACTTGCAACCATTCATACATAACATGTTTCAATTACATGTTTCCATCCAAAGAGTTTCTACCTAAAAGATAAGGTCGAGGAAATATACCTAAAAAGATAGATAAAAGCGCAACTTAAGGAAAAGGAAAGATCAAGGATGTACCCTCGAACAGAAAAGGGTAGGCTGTACGGATTCTAGCTTCAGCTTCCCAAGTCGCGTCTCCCTCGGCGTCGCTCCACTGTACTTTGACGAGCTTGACTTCACGGTTGCGTAGCTTCTTCACTTCCGTTCCTAAGATGCGGGTTGGAACTCTCCTTATGGTTGCTTCGCGCTCCACTTCGGCCTCTTCGAGGATATTTGGCTCTACCACTTCAGCAGACTCATGTAGACATTTTCGGAGATGTGAAACGTGAAAGACGTTGTGGACTCCAGCCAACTTCTCGGGTAGCTCTAATCTATAGGCCATTTTCCCAATCTTCTCGATAATAGGGAATGGCCCTACGAATCTTGGCGCTAGCTTTCCTGTGGTTCCAAAACGAACAACGTTTCTTAGCGGTGATACCTTGAGAAAAACTCTGTCTCCAACCTCAAATTCAAGGTCGGTCCTTCTCTTGTCGGCATAGGACTTTTGTCTGTCTTGGGCCGTCTTCATCCTTCTTCGTATTAAGTCTACTTTCTCTGAAGTCTCTCGGATCATATCTGGTCCAAGTATAAGCTTATCAGTAGACTCCCACCAACAAGTGGGCGATCGGCACGGTCTTCCATATAAAGCTTCGAAGGGCGCCATTCCTATGGTTGCTTGATAGCTGTTGTTGTAGGCAAATTCCACCAAAGGAAGGTGGTCTTCCCATGTCCCTCCGAAGTCGAGGACGCATAGCCTTAAAAGGTCTTCCAAAACTCTGTTCACTCTCTCTGTTTGGCCGTCGGTTTGGGGATGATAGGCTGTGCTCAAGCATAACTGCGTTCCTACTGCTTCTTGCAGACTCCGCCAAAACTCGCTGGTGAAGATGGGGTCTCGGTCACTAATAATGCTAGATGGTATTCCATGGAGTCGAACGATTTCCTTGAGGTAAAGTGATGCTAGGGATGAGGCAGTTCTTTTACTTTTGACAGGTAAAAAGTGGGCGCTTTTAGTAAGCCTATCCACTATTACCCAAATGCTAGTGTTGCCTCTCCTAGACCTAGGCAACCCATCGATGAAGTCCATTGAGATGCTATCCCACTTCCACTGCGGGACCTCCAGAGGATGTAGTAGTACGCCAGGCTTTTTCTGTTCCGCCTTAACCTGTTGGCACACCATACATTTAGAAACGAATTCTGCCACGTCCTTTTTCATGCCGTTCCAGAAGAAAGTCCTTTTTATGTCTTTGTACATTTTATCTCCGCCTGGGTGTATCGTCATCTTGGAGTGATGTGCTTCCTCGAGAACCTTCTTTATTAAATCTTTTGTCTGTGGGACGCATAGTCTTCCGTCTCGCCTTAGCAAACCCTTATCGTCGATGGAGTATCTGTTGAGGTGACTTGAAGTCTCACCCCTAATTAGCCTATCAATCATTTCCACAAGCTGAGGGTCTTCGCGTTGTGCGGTCCCTACTGAATCTACTAAAGTTGGGCGCACTTCGAGAGATGCTAGCAAGCCCGGTACGAAATCAGAGGAAGGCCTAAAGTCGAAGCTGGCTATAAACTCTAGGCTTTGTCTTTCAACAAACAACGGGCTTAGGGTCAATTTCTTTCGGCTCAACGCGTCTGCCACTACGTTGCCTTTGCCCGGAGTGTAGGAGATTTCGAAATCGTACGAGGCAAGAAACTCCATCCATCTTTGTTGCCTCAAGTTAAGATCCTTCTGCGAGAAAAGATATTTCAACGATTTATGGTCAGTGTAAAGTTCGAACTTCTCACCTAGGAGATAGTGTCGCCAAGACTTGAGTGCAAAGACGATGGCGGCTAACTCGAGATCGTGGGTTGGGTAGTTCTTTTCGTGCACCTTCAACTGCCTCCCGCCATAAGCTACTACCCTTCCTTCTTGCATTAAGACGGCGCCTAGCCCTGTCCCACATGCATCCGTATAAACAGTGAACATCTTGCTCCCATCTGGCAGCGTCAAAACTGGGGCTGTTGTGAGAGCCCTTTTTAGTCGTTGGAAAGCAAACTCGCAATCCATGTCCCAATTAAACACTAGATTCTTCTTAGTCAATTTCGTGAGCGGAGCTGAGATTTTCGCAAAATCCCTTATAAACTTTCGATAGAAACCTGCTAGTCCTAGAAAGCTTCGGACCTCAGTTGCATTCCTTGGTGTCTTCCAATCCTGTACCGCCACTGCCTTCGCAGGGTCCACCGCTAACCCTTGTTTGGTACTATGTGCCCAAGGAACCTCACCTCTTCTCTCCAAAAGTGGCATTTGGAGAATTTGGCTTTTAGTTGATGGACTCGCAAAGTTTCCATGATTGCCCTTAGGTGCTGAGCATGTTCCTCTTCACTCTTTGAGAAGATAAGGATATCATCTACGAAGACCACTACGAATTTGTTGAGGAAATCTCTAAATACCCTACTCATCAGGTCCACGAAGTAAGCAGGTGCATTTGTCAAGCCGAAAGGCATGACAAGCCATTCATAGAAACCGTCTGGGGTTCTGAACGCCGTTTTATCGATGCTATCTTCAGCCACCCTTAGCTGATGAAAACCGGTTGCTAAATCAAGTTGGGAGAAAACAGACGCTCCTACAAGCTGGTCAAATAAATCGTCAATTCTAGGGAGAGGATGCCTATTCTTTTTCGTTAGCTTGTTGAGCTCCCTATAGTCAACACATAGACGGAGTGAACCATCCGCCTTTGTAGCGAACACCACCGGAGCGCCCCATTCTGAAATGCTCCTCCTAATGAACCCCTTTTCTAGAAGCTCTTTAATCTGTTTACTGAGCTCTTTCCTTTCTCGTGGAGCCATATGTCTAACGGGCAACGCAACGGGCTTTGCATTATCTACAAGATATATGCGGAATTCTATTTCCCGCTTCGGAGGCAAGCCCTTCACCTCTTCGAAGACATCCGGATATTCCCGGACCACTCTAACTGATTGCAAGTTTTCAACAGAGGCATCTAGCGATTCAAGATAACTAAGCATAACCGCATACGAGGGATTACAAGAAATTTCCAAAGTATTACCGAGCTGGGTTAGGAGCCTAACAACCCTTTTCTCACAATCAAGGATGGCCCCATTACGGGATAGCCAATCCATACCCAAAATCAAACCATACCCCGAAAAGCCCAAAACAAAGGCACTACATTGAAATTCTACACTTAGAATAGAAATTTTCAAATCCAAACAGATCATAGACAAATGAGCTGGGCCCCCAATTGGGTTTGTTTCTACCATACTAGTTTTTAGGTGCAGAGATTCTACTAAAGCAGACGAGATAAAGGAGTGTGATGCGCCAGAATCAAATAAAGTGCGAACGGGGTGATCATAAAGATAAACTACACTTTCTACAGAAGTATTTATACCTCGCTGTTGCAGAGGTGGCGCCTCCAGCACATGAACCTGTGCCCCTGGGGTGGATCCAGCCCCTGTCCTCGTTTCTTTGGGCAGTCCTTCGCCCTATGGCCTGTCTCTCCACAAGAAAAGCACCCACCATTCTCCTTGGCCTTCTTTTTCCGGCAGTCCTTTACCAAGTGCCCTACTTTGCCACATAAATTACACTTCCTCTTCTCTTTGTTGCCTTTCCCGCCCTTCTTAAAGTCTGTCTTCTTAGGCTGCAAACCCTCTTTCTTCTTGCCCTTATCCTCTTCATTCAGCAATGCCATTTGCACCAATCTTTCATACGTGGCCCCCATGGGTATATGGGTCATGGCCAAACTGTGTAATGGCTCATTTAACCCTTTGACGAAACGGAGAGCCTTCTTGTGCGGGGTGTTGACTAGGTCAAGTCCAAACCTAGCCAGCTCATCGAACTGATTCACATACTCTCTGACAGTCTTGTCTCCTTGCTTAAGAAATAAGAATTTTTCCAACTGCAAACTTCTTTCCGCATCTGAGAGAAATTTGGTCTCAAACCTTGCCCTAAAGTCCTCCCATGTCTCCACTGGTCTTTCAGCATTAGTGACTTCCCACCAGTAGGAAGCCTCGCCCTTCAATAGCCACACCGCCAGCTGTACTTTTTGTCTATCTTCTACTTCAAAGATGATGAATAGGTCCTCTGTTTCTTTCAGCCAATTTCTAGCTGCTACGAAGGACTCAGTTCCATGGAAATCCCTTCCTCCCATAGCTTTAAAATCTTTACATATCTTAGCGAAAGTGTTTCCCCGAGGAGGAGGTGGAGGAAAAGGTGCCGCTGGATGATTTCCTTCCGCTGGGGGAGGAGGAATGGTAGGACCTGGCTGAGTGGCTCTTGCTTCTAAGAACCGTATAAACCAACCAGGTATTGGCACCCCTTCCGGCAAGTTAAGTTCTTGGGACATGCTGAAACAAAAAGGATAGATTCAAAACGAAGGATAAGAGATAGTACCTATGGCTTTGGGGAGTGGACTTTGCCTTTTAAAATAAAATAATATTTTTCTTTTAAAAATGCTTCTTTAAATTTCCTTTTTGAAAATAATTTTTCAAAACTTTTTATCTTATCTGGTAAACCTATGCTCTGATACCAAGTGAAACACCCCACCTCCGTTAGGGTCACTCTCAAAGGGAATGCCCTAATTTTGGTGGAGGTTTATAAGTACAAGTCACAGATATACAAGACAGATATAAGAACACATATTTGTAAACAGCGGAAGAACAACAAACTTTATTTCATAAAGTCAAATACGTGTTACAACAACATCCTTTCCAAAAACATAACATAACACTTTCATAATCTGTCTTGAGTACATTATTTAAAGAAGCATAAATAAAACATAGATAAACTGCAAAAGCCCCATAGTGGATTGTCCAAAGCCATAGTTCAAAACAGGAAAGTCCAAGCAATACATTTCTCTTCTTCAAGCTGGATGTTGAGGTTGGTCAAGCTGCTGTGTTCCCTCCCTGAGGACCTGGGGGGGGGGAAACGGAAGAAAGAAGACGAAAGAAAAGTAGAGTCAGACATAAAGCCTGAGTAAGTCTAGTACTATTTTGTCTATGAATAAAGAACTGGGTGTGATAAGTATAAACAAGAAGTGGGCATGCACTATAAACTTGGTTAAGTTGTCTAGGGTCGAATATACTATCGTACCCCATGTTGATCTCTGAACCCATATAAACTAGTTTCCCACTGGCACCCCATAATCAGGGTGATGTGATCCATTCAATGATGATCGGCACCTACTCGCATAGTTACATGTGTCTTACGGCCCCCGATGTCTGTAGTTACCTATGCTGGTCCCACCATGGGGTGTATCAAGTCCAATAGTGGCAACCCGACACAACCTTAGAGTGCACAGGTATGCTACTGGTGTCTAGTGCCTTATTTTTCTGCGCCGGAGTGTGTGCACGCCCGCACCCCGTTAGAACCTACACTGCTACACCACCGCCGTCGATTTGACCTCTTACAATCAGCCCAGTAATCGTGCCCCACCCTGCCTAGTTTCAGGGTATCATGATACACCTTTTAGGGTTACTGCTGAAAAGGGTCCCCCGTTACTAGGTTTTCTATCTCTAGCCAACATGCTAAGTTGGTTAAGTGTTTTTCTAACCTAACCCCACCAGTCCGTTTAGTTTAGCATGTTCCATTTTGATTAAGTCTTTAGTTCACTTAATCCTATCAATCCTGACTCAGCCTTAATTGTCTTATTAAGGCCCTGACCTCTCACATTAGACAGGTATTGTTGTGGCTGCCTGTTGCCGGTTGGTTCCGGGCAGTCTTACGCCACAACTCAGTCTAACCTCGGGTCCTTGATGGGCTCCATGTTTAACCTCCCACATTGGATAGGTATTGTTGTGACTACTGGACAGCCGGGCGGTTCCGGGCAGGTTTACATCACAACTCAATCCAACCTCGGGTTAAACACATCGTATGTTCTACATTTACATATTTTGTCATTCTTCTTTATTTCTTATATGTAAATATTTGCGGCCCATTATTAAGTTAATGGTGTAAAGGTTACACCAATCATGGACCCAACCCATACTTGAATTTGGGCCCTTCTATTTTATATTTTCATTCATTAGTTAATTTTAACCCAACGTTATTTTCCCCCGTTTTACACGTCCGTTTATATATATATTGGGCTTAGCCTTTTAAAGCCCAATTTAGCCATGCGAAAAGGGGAGGCTTAAAGCGTGATTACATACACAAAGAGGGGAAGGTGAGCGTATGAACTTGCAATATGACGATGGGAATACAAAATAGAAACTGGTGTACTTGCATAGTAGTGACATATACTTTGGTCATAAAACATAGGTGACATGAATCAAAGCATGTGAACTTGTAATTGAGATATCATTATTGACACATGAACCTATATTTTTATTTAGGCTTAATGTCAAACATAAGCATGGCATAAATACTTCTAGCATAAACATGGCATAATGTCAAACATAAGCATGGCATAAATACTTCTAGCATAAACATGGCATAATGTCAAACATAAGCATGGCATAAATACTTCTAGCATAAACATGGCATAATGTCAAACATAAGCATGGCATAAATACTTCTAGCATAAACATGGCATAATGTCAAACATAAGCATGGCATAAATATTCCTAATCATGGTGTTTGCTTTAAACTTGCAAAAAGGGATTTTTGAGTCTAACCTAGCCATGTCTCACATATGTCATCATATAATTCTTTTAAACAAGATAGACTTAATCATAGATTTCAATTACGCCAAATATCATTCATAGCCTAGCCATATTCATAAGTTTTGCAAAAGCATGACTTAATACATGGATTATGGTGTCAAAATTCCAACATAGTTTCATATGAACTATAACAACCAAACTTGTTTCAATTACTTGCAAAATGATTTATGCACAAAAATATACATCATGATGGCATAATAACAAAGCCCCAAACTTACATGAATTTCAATCAACTACATACATGTAGCTTCAACATAGATTACATAATTTGCGCAATATTCCAAACGTATACTTGCATAGAACTACCGCATGTAGTTCTTTATAATGAATAACATAAATTTTGCACAAATATGAATTACTTTATTATCCCAATTCAAGCATACAAATCAATACAGTTGTTTATTCATACCAAAGTAATACTCTACTTACAATGGTTGCGGCGAATTCTCTAATTAAGAGATATGATTCCTTTGTTGAATTGATTGGCTTTAGGTTGCTTGAATTGCTTTAGGCTTTAGAACTTTCTTTCTAATTCTCTCTCTAGTCGGCGGCTACTCTTAGTCGTTCCTCAGCAACATGGCGGCTATGTTCTTAATTTGAATGAATAGATTAGGATTTAGTCTAGGGTTGTTTATATAGAGGTTAGGAATTGATTAGGACCATTGATGTTGCTAGGTTAGATCGTAGCCATTCATTAGATAGAGAGACCAATTAGAACCCGCCACCTAGCCCTAATGACAAAGCAGACCACAGAAGTTCGACCAAACACAGACCTGGCCAGCCAGGTTGACTGGGCTCGACCAGGTCGACACCCCTGTCGACAGGGCTGTCGACAGCCCTGTCGACATGGGTAGCCCAGGTCGACAGCCCAGTCGACCTGGGTGGCCTAGGCGGGTGTTTATCCGCCCTGGCCCACTGGGCCCGATTTTTAATTATTTTATTCTGTTTGAATTTTAAATTTAATTCAAAACTTCCGAAGGCCATATCTTCTTCATACGGACTCCGTTTTTCGAAAACTCGGACTCTATTTCGCGTATTTTTCCGAGACGAACGCAATGGCGTATCCCGTTTCCCTTAGTTCTTTGATTTGAATTTGATTATACTTTAATTCATGAATTTCACAGTTATAGAATTTGCGGGGTGTTACAATAAACTAAGTTCGATTTCAATTCCATATTCAAATTACTAATTGATATTTCAATAATTTCAACCCATAATTCATTTTAATTCCAATATCCATTAATTTCACTTAACCAAGTTAAATTTTAATTTCATATTCATTTTCTAATTAGTTTACTTTTCATTTAATAATCCTGATTCTGATTCATTTTCGAAAGCCATCATTCCAATTCATTCTGTTTTAACTTATCTTAATTTAAATCCCGATTCTCAATTTCATATTCAAACTCTTGTCCACAATTATATATGTGAAATCTTCTGGTTATATTAACCATTCAAATTCAAATTTCCATTGGAATTATATTCAAATAAATCAATCAAACCACACTGTCTCAAGGATAAAGAAACTCTTTTCTATACAAAAATATAATTTGGGTAAAACTATTTCACTTACCCCCTTTATAAAACAATATCGCGTCTATCGTCAATTCAAAATTAAATCGAACAAATAACACAATAAAAAATATATTTTTATGTAAAATTTACAAATACGTTCTCTCGTATATATACGCTCAACTCAATCAAGGGTATTACTAACTCCATCTCTATTGAGTTACACCACAGAACCAAGGTTATTACTAAACCAATAGCTCTGATACCACTGTAACGAACTGAGATTTTCGCCCCGAAAATCGACACACAAACACCATGTCGACATTCAAGCATCGAAAACATCTGAACGTTATGAGAAGGAAATTAGAGGATGAGAAAAGAAAGAAAGAAATATTAGAATAGAATAAAAGAAGAAGAACATTAAAATCTCACAGCGGAACGAATAAAGTAAAATATCAAATCTCTTTATACAAAAAGAAACTGTATATATATATATATACATACCAATCATCAGAGTACATCATATATCAGACACAACGGAAATAAACTTTGCATAACTAATGGTGAAGCCTCCTGCTTCCAGCTCTCGAAATCTCTAGCGAAACCTAACCTGTTAATATACTCGGTCTGACCTGAGCATATTTGATTAAAAACAAAATTCACCGGGTCAGTCTGGAATACTTTCAGTTGTAAATTCATATGGCAAACAACTTGTTTAACTTTAGAAATCCTTTTTAAAAGAAAGGATAATAGTAAGACCAGCCCACACATAAACACGGACGGTTTTTACCTTACTATAACCCAAAACACTTTTGAAATCAATATCTTTTATGATATTATGATAGTGTCTATCAAATCATAAATAAATAATCATCTAGTAGAACGCTTGCATCTCACGCTCTACATATATAATATACAATCAAAACCCCAGGCGCTTATTGGAGATTAGATTCCGACTATGACAAGGTATGGAACCACCTTCTGATCGTATATCTCTAGAGACAAATACACTAGGTTCAACAAGAACGTCTTGCAACCTGACCCACACATGACTGACCACTCATTTCTCTTGAGTGTATCGAATATATTTTCACCTACGGCTGTGCAGTTACCGTTTTTTCCCAGGAGATACAGAAACGTAAAGAAGTAACAAATATGAATATTCTCTAGATGGTGACAATACACCCTAATGGGCGCGACCCACATAGCCATGCTGCCTGCCCGATTTTTTTGTCATTTCCCGGTTGATGAGGCTCGAGGTTATAATCGACCTTTAAACCATCTGGCTACCATTCGCTTTGAATTCCACATCATCACGTCATCCAAGAACAGGATGAAATGAAGGCACTCTCCTACTGCATCCTTATTTAGGAATCACCCCAAGGATCAGTAGCGAGAAGTCCTTGCAATCCATAGATTCCAACCACAACAGAACCATAGTGTATCTTTGGGAGCTAACCAGAGATTATAAGTAGTTCTTCCGCTTCATGAAGATCTACGGTCTTCAATGCTCCATCTTCATTTGCTGCCAATTAGTTTCATACGTAATGTTGGATCGAAGTGGTTTTGGGTCTAGTTCCCATCCCGGTCTCTTCGAAACAACACGTCAAAAGGTCAAATAATAAATTCATTGATAGTCGGGGTTTTAACTATCAATTCACACAGTATGGTTAAGCATATTGGCAGCTCTGATTCATTTATTAAAACTATTCTATCGATCCTTATATTCATTTTCATATCCTCTTGTCTTAATCTCCTCATTCGTTACATTGAAAACAATAGCGTATCTTTATTTACCAACTCTGTTTCATTTAGCGTAGTTCACGTATTTCATCCCATTTTTCGTAATCAATGTTCTAATAACTCTGTTTCATTCCTTTATCTCAAAATCATCACTATACACTCGCCAAATCTCTTATATTATCCTTGCCTTGCGGAAATCATTATAATCCTATCTCAAGGATATAAATAAATTTATATTTCAACCGTTGATCGGACAATGTTAAATTTATACATCGTTTACTTTTAAACGTACTAGTTTAAAATATTGCGATTAACATTTCAATATTCTCCTATAATAATAAACCAATTCTAATCATTGCAAACTAATATCATTCCTTGATAATAGTGAAGCCGTTCAAGTTGGGGTATTTTAAATACCTCTCAGACCTTGACCGTCAATGTTCTTATCTCGGAATAATACCAGTTTGAAACACACACTTATCATTTCACTTTTATCACTTCAGTTACCATTTTATTTAAAACATGGTTTTAATAACCATTATTTTCATTTGGCATATTTAATCTCAAAATAAATCTCTTTCACTTTTATTCAATTATATTTACTAACGCAAAACTCTTTTTGCTTTTACAAACTTTTCTTCAATTTATACTAATTTCGTTTAATCCAATTCCTTAAATAAAACTTATTTAAGTTCATCGCCTGCGTTAATTTCCTTTTTCTAAACCTTCTTTACGAAACTTAGATTCTATTTTAAAATCTTCGTATAGAATCAGTAAATCGTTTCCTTTTGGAATCACATTTCAATTTACTTTTATTTAACTCAAAAACTTGTTTTGAACTTAGTCTTCACTTACCAATCCCCTTTTGAGTTCAAATCCTAAATCTTCTTTATAGAATCAATTTATTATTTTCCTTTTGAAATCATGTTTCAATTAGCTTACATAATTAAAGAATTAAGTAAAATAAATCTTTTGGAGATCTTTATGTTACTCATCTCTTTACAACTTCAAACTATAACTTGGATTCGATTATCCAATGTCTTGCGGAATTCCTTTTCCAATTGCCTTGCTTATACTTAATTTAATCCTTAAGTAATGATTACCTAAAAACGACATTTTAGCTTTTTAACTTGTTTTTACAATTTTGGTATAACATTGTTATAAACACGATTCATTTTTGAACTCGATCCCTTTTCAATTTACTCCATATAAGAAGTAAATTACTTTAATAATAATTAATTAATTCCATTATTAACTAAAGTAAAAATGGTTTACTTCATTAAAATCAGATCAGCTAATCACTTACCGATATTATTAACAATAAACACTTCATCAATGATTTATCGATCGATAAGCAACTTTAAATATCATTAAATAAAAAGATGATTAATATTTAAGAGTATTATTAAAATAAAAACAATTACTCATTTAACTATTTTCATGAGATTAATCGAAAAATGATTAATTCTAATTATCAACTCTAATTTAAATAGTTGACTTTGTCAACTAAAAAAATCAGTTATTTACTAAACTGATTATGATTATTTCTCTTATTAGATTAATATAATTAATCTAATTATATTGTTTAACTGTTTACTTAAACAGTTATTTTTCAAAACGATGATCCGTTGTAATGACTCGCATCTTCAGCAGTATAATAATTAATTTATTTAATTATTTAAAGAGTGGTTTAGAGAATTTAAATGGTCGTTTAATTAAACAAAAATGAATATTTAATTAAAATAATAATTAAATAATATATTTAAATTCCAAAATAGTCGGAAATAGTAGAATTCACAATATTATATGAACTGGACAATTCAAAGTATATAATTCAGTTTGGAATTGAATTTGAATAACGAATATATTATTTGAACGACAGTTGAACGAATAAATTATAATATAATTATAATCGAGCTCGAAATGGCGCTGCAGTTCGTAAATTGGTGATTCGAACTTCAAACGAATATACAGAAGCCATTTCAAATCGGATTTTTGTGAAACAAGAAACGTTAGGAGCTGGTGAAGTATATCTTTCTAGTGGAAGAGAAAATTCGGGATTTCGTCGTGTAGAATTTGATTTACGTCCAAATCAAATTTTAAAAAAGTCGATGTGGAATTCCTTTATAATTTATAAAGGAATTATTTATATTTTAAAAAGGAATTTCATTATAAATCGAATATCGATTTAATCGGGATTTGAAATATCAAGCTAGAAATTCATAGACGAATATTGTAAAGCTGTATGGTATTCCACTGTGAATATAGACGATAATATTTATTTTTAAATATTAAATTTAATTATATTCAAATATATTTATATATTTAAATGGGTTATTTAGGGCTTTAAAAATAGCCACTTTTGCAAACGACCTTAGAATTCGACGAAACTAATTTTGTTGGATCCGCAATATTAAATTATTGCTAGATATCAATTTCCGTGATTTTTAGAATCAGTATGTAGCCGTACGGGATTTTAATGTGAAAAACAGTCGATATTTTGACGGTTAAAAATACGCTGTGTGAGCAAACAGAGTCATAATTCGATGAAACCAGTTTCGTTGGGTCCGCAATGTCAAACTATAGCTGCATATCTAGTTTCGTGATTTTTGGGTATCGTATGTGATTATAGGAATTTTTATCCAACAGATGCACATAGCGATGGCTTAAAATAAAATAAAATAATAAATATAAAAATAATATTTCTTCACTATAAAATACCCTTAAAAATCCTAAACCTAATTCTACTCTTTCCACGGTCAAACAGATTTGCGCCGTTGTCCTTTCTTCTTACAATAAAAATCCATATCTTTGAAAATCAAAATAAATTCAAGAAAATTCTCTAAAATCTTCAAACCAATTTTATTAGCTTTCCTTTGTTTCTCTTCATTCGTATATCTGATTTGAGGGATTCGACGCTAGTAGTTGTCGCTGGAAAATGTTGCAGTGGAATTAGGGTTTGATTTCTTTGACTGATTTGTCATCGATTTGCCAAACAGGGTTGAAATTTGAATTCGGGGTACGTTTTAGTTCGTGTTGCGAAAATCTTGAGGGAAGCGGTGCATCTCGTTGCCGCGAGTTGTCTGGAGGCGTGGTGTCAAGGCTGAGGACGGGTTTGGAGGAGTGCGTTCGAGTTTTTCGTTTTGGGTATAGGCGGAAAGAGGATGGAAAGGGAGGGATTGTTGTGAATACTGTTCGTGATATTGCGTTGAGAAGGAGGGGGTTTGGATCAGAAAACTAAAGCGGAAATGGAACCAAGGAGAGGCGGGTTCTGTTCTTGGTTGGAGCAGACGTGAGCAGTAAAGGGACTGCGAAGAATACTGTGCGGAGGGGATTGTACACAGGAGTTTAACTGTAAAGGAACTCCATGTGCGAAATGAACTGAACAGGTAGGAGGAAAGGTTAGTGCGGCTAATCAGGGTTTAAGTCCAAGGGTGTTAAACGGTGTTAATTAAGGGTGGAGTTGGTTTGTGTTACTGACGTGAAAAATGAAAGGGTGATGTTGGTTTTGTTTCCGGATAAGTGAGATGAGGAGATTATTGATAGTTTTTGTTTGAAATATAGTTAAGTGTCGGTGGAGAAGAGATCAAGTAGAAATCGAAAATGGTGAGATGAACAGATAGTTTCCAACCTGGGAAAAACAAAGAAGAACAAAAGGAGCGGATCATTTTGTACACGGGTATGGGCCGACAAATTCAAAGGTAAAAGGCCCAATGAAAACAAGGAAATAATATAAGTTTTTATTTAATTAAATAAAAGTGTTAAAATTGTATAAGTAATATCTCGATCATCTGTTATCAGAATTACGAATGGTTGGATCCGTCGGGATCGTACCGACGAGAGCTACACATTGGAACTGAGTTAGAGTGAATTAGAGCTCGGTACAAATTATGGAAAAATTAAATGGTCTGTCAGAATCAACCGACAATTATCGTTATTAACGATGATCGTCCAATGTGAGTGAATCTCACTAACTCTGAACAGTTTATAATTTCATGTTGTATTTTTAGAACTGTTAAATATTGGCTAATTGACTGTGTGTTAACTGTTTGATTGAACTGCTAGTCAGTTAGTTGAATTTCTATATTGATTCTGTTTAACAGAATATATCATATGGAACTGAAAGTGATGTTGATTTTGTTGTGTAACATCTGTGGATGCAGGGAAACAGGTTGGAGGAATCCGACTGGATTCCTCAACAGCTATTTTTTCCCCCCATATATTGTGATATATGACGTGGTTTATAATCTGTTGTTGATTATATGTGTATGGACGATATTGGACATCGTAACTATATATGTTAAATACCATAACATACCGGAATGTTGATAAGGGAATTTTCAAAGTGATATTGAAAATAAAATATTTATAAATTTGGATATTTATAAATCGGAGATATTTAGAAAGGAAATAATTATAAAATCAAAGAATTTTATAAAACGATTATTTACTTAGCAAGTAAATAGAAGTGTAAAACGATATTTATTTAAGAAGTAAATAGAAGTATAAAGAAAGATATTTAAGTAGAAGATAAATAAATAAAATAAAGGAATATTTATTTGATAAATAAATAGAATTGAAATGAGATATTTATGTAGAAAATAAATAAATAGAATAAAGGAATATTTATTTAATAAATAAATAGAATAAAGGAATATTTATTGGGAAAATAAATAGGTTTATAAAAGGAAATTAATGAGATAGAAAAGAGTTAGTCGATTAGAGTTATCAAATAGAGTTAATAGAGTCATCAAATAGAGTTATCAAATAGAGTCATCAAATAGGAGTCAATTGAATATAGTTATTCAAATAGGAGTCAATTGAACATAGTTATTCAAAAGAAGTTAATCAAACATAGTTAAAAGAAATAGAGTTAAACAAGATTAGAAACTGACTAGAGATTAGTTAAGTTGAATAGTTTTCTGAGTATCGATCTGATGTTGGTTTCGGCCTTCGGGGTTTATACTTAGAGAATTGCTCTCCAACTAGTTTACAGTCAGGGACTGATAGTTGTGGAATGATAGTGATATGTAAATAAACAACGGAAATGTTTTCCAATGTTAATAACATATATTTTCTAAACATAGAAAATAAGGAAATGTGAATATATATATATACATATATATATATATATGTTAAATGATGATTGATCGATATAATTTCCATCTGGAAATAATATCCTTGTTTGCACACGTGTTTTTCTTTGATAGTTAACTCACCGACTATCGAAGTTTTTGACAATCTAAACGTTGTTAATATGGAGAGACCAGTTGGATTATTATCCAAAGAACCACTCTGTATTGGCATAAGAGTTGTGAATCATATATGCCAAAGATAATTGAAGACGGAGTAAAGTGCAAGGACTATTGTATAAGTCTTAGATAACAGTGCCTAAGATGGATGTACTGAATAGTGCCTTCGGTTCATCCTGTTCCTGGATGACTCGCATGGATGAATGTTTGACAGAGTATTTCCAGAAAGGTCATGTACATTGATCTCTTCAACCGTACCAAGAGTGGAAGCGGAAAAGGAAACTTCTTTAGCTAACACGTAATGTACTGTTGTAGACATCAATTAGTGATTTTCGATGGATCTGACAATGTGGCATTCGAAGTGAATCTGATGTGATGATGAAGCGTAACCTCAAGCCTCATCAACCGGTAAATGACAGGAATCGGGCAGGCAGCATGGCTAAGTCGGTCGCTCCGAAGTAGGGTGTATAATCACCTGATCTAGAGTTTCATTTACTTCTAAAAATCTATTGTTGATGCTGTCCCATTTGGGAAACGGTTGCTGATCTCAACCGTTGGTGATATACATTCGATACACTCAAGCGAAATGAGTGGTAGGTCATGTGTGGCCAGGTTGCAAGATGTTCTTGTTGAACCCAGTGTATTCCTTTCTAGAGGTACACTAGGGAAAGGTGGTTCCATACCTTTCATAGTTGGAAATCCATTACCCAATACGTGCTTGCGGTTTTGATTGTATACTACATATGTAGAACGTGAGATGAAAGCGTTTCTGCTAGATGATTATTATATTGTGGTTGATAGACATTATTATAATATCAAAAGGTTTTTGATATAAAGATAATTTGGATTCTCATAAGGGAAAAACCCGTTCCGTTATACGGCGTGGTCTTAAGAGATATCATTTACTTGTTCAAACTGTTTTAAACTGTTTTACTCATACCGGTCCCATGACTGACCCAGAGTTTATTTTGTTTTGTTTTCCCTAAACTCTTGGGTGCCCAATTTTGTACGGGCAGTCAAGTAGTCAGGATTTTACAGATACTTGAAGAGCTGGAGCAGGAGGCTTCAGGATCATATAGCTATAGTTTATTTCCGCTGTGTTTTAGGTGACGTACTTTGATAATGATGTATATTCAAGTACAGATATATATATTTCAAGTTATGTTATATATATTATATGTTATTCGTTCCGCTGTGAGGTTCGTGTTACTCTGATGTTGTGTTCTTCTTCTTCTTCTTCTATTCTAAGTTTCTATATTATCTTTCCTCACCCTCTATCTTCTTTCTATTAATTTTCTGGTTTCTAGTGCAATTTGGGGTTGGACTTGTGTTATTTAGTCAGCTCAAATAGGACCGGATTTTCGGGTCATTACATCTGTCCCTTAAATTCTGGCTTTTTTACTTGTTAAAATTGCTACAAAATATTATTTTACTATTTTCGTAAAATCATGTATAAATATCACCTTATTTTAAAACTTCTGTTTAAAAAGAAAATCACCTTTAAAAACTTTACTTCAATTATAACATAAGTTTTATAATTGCAATTACATCCATTCACCAGACTGTGAAATAACGCCTTAAAACAGCGTTCAGATCATTTGCTGCCAATATCTTAATTAATATCGTTCATTGATTAAAAACATCACACAACGTTGAATATCGATTCAATGTTCAACATCAAAGAAATAATCAACATTCAAATAGAATGCAATGTTGTTTGGGGTAAACAATTCATAATTGGGTGATATGAAAAAATAAACAACACAGAAAATATATGAGGAGTCCGGTCGGATCCCTCCAACCTATTCTTCCTTGCATCACAGAGCATAATAATATTTGACAATTATTTGAATAAATTATCCAATATGACATATTATAGATGTCGACGACCATTTAACTCACAATAAGCAACCAAAGCATTCAATTCTATGATTAACGATAAACTATATTTTTATATGAATTTAACACATCATATAATCCAGAAGGTGTAAGAATTAACTCACCTTGTTTCCGATTTGACGGTTCGCGCGTTGTTTCGTTTAATTTTAAACGGTCGTTTAAAATTAAACAAAATACTGATCGCATCTGCCTACAATTAAACCGGCTCAACAGTGTACCCATCTGATATGATTCCAACGGCTTTCGTTTCATCGACTTCTGGTATCGTATAAAAAGTTACGATTGTTTTAAGTTTAATCATAATTTAAATATAATCTAGATTAAATAATTAAACTAACTCACTAGTCATTACCTTATTCATAGCCCTAAATGTGATTAGCAGGCCACATAATCCACGCGTTTAATCCTGTAGCTCACGATCCACCAACGAGCAAAAGACTCTACTAAACTTCCCGTGTCCATGAATTCCCTTACTACTTTTAAATCCAGTTCAATACCTCCTCCATAATTATTTGTTTGCGTCACTCTCTCCCATCTACATGGACACGTTATCCTCCTCATACACAACTCTTCACTAAAGTCCCCACCAAGACCGCCATGGCTCGCGACAGCCCAGCTCATCCCTTTCTCCCTCGTGTACTGCTTTACATGCCAGCCAAATAAACATAGTCCAACCTTTCCCCCTTCTTTCTTGTTCTCGTTTGAATTACTCATGCATGCCTCCTTTACACCGTCAGCTTCAATCCCCTTTTCTTTACATGTCTGAACCCAACGTCCTTCTCTCCCCCATCTCAACTTACATCCTCCTTCACATGCCACTTCACAATGCTTCGCTCTACCCATACTGGACTCCTTCAGTTTGCATGAGAGGGGGGAGGAACAACATGCGATGTGTTTTGATTTAAAAACATATTTGAGTGTGTAATTGTTTTCATTTTTAAAGCCTACGGTATAGGTTTAAATGGCGGCTTCATTTGGTTTTGCTGAACGAGAATGTGAAGATATCCTTGTATTTATACACATGAGAAGAAGGGGATAAGCATCACGTCTCTTTCCTATTTTTAGTAGTCCCGTGGTGTCTTGGCTCTTCAGGATGAAAGCCTTCATGTCTGTAGGTGCTTAGGAATGCAGTGGTGTAGTTTTAGCTTAGTGTATTTTCATGTCAGAGATTTGGCCGTGCTGAAGGATCTTACTGAAAAGAAAATACAATGTCGGAATTTGCAGAAAAGAAATAAGAGAAGAAAATAGAGTAGGCTCGACTGGATGGAGAGAACGTAGTGTATTTTCACTTCGGTTTACAGTAGTTGATAGGTTACACTGCTTTGCTTTGGGTTGAAGGAACATTGGAAATGTACGTCCATTGGTAGCATGTGCGGCTTTACAGAATGTAGGATAGAAAGAAAAGAAAGGGTACGGGGACAGTGACTTTTCCTTTACTATCGAAATGAAATGCGAGGAAAATTCATTATGTTTCCATTTAGCCCAAACATGCTTCGTACCCTATATGAGAGAGGAGATTCAACTGTGATGTGTGTTTAAGAAATATAGATCTGTGTATGTATTTAAATTTGCGTTTGCACTGGGTGGGTAGTTTTTGTACTTATTTGGTACTTCTTGATATAGAATTTCATTCACGTACAGAGGCCACAGACAAAAATAAAAATACTGTTGTATCGAGCAATGCCCCACAATTCCAAAAATAACATAATATCGGTAGGTTAGCTTATATTGTGAAATCCCAAAATACTGATATAGGGTGCAAAATACTCCAAATAAAAAGTGGCGTATTTTACAAATTAAAAATTACAGTAAAATTCTAAAAATTAATTTATAACTACGTCTCAAATATCTCGTCCAAATTCGAGACCAATATTCAATTATATTAAATTATTGTTATGGTTTATAATCGTTTTCGCAGCGATTTTCTGAAAATTTGAATTGGACATATCTAACAATTTATACGATGAAATCTCGATTTTTCTCTTTCATTAGAAAAATATAATCACATGAATTCGAGCGTTTCTTATTTCACTGAAATCTGGTTTATATCGGATCCTGTATATTCAATTAAAGTTCGAAATTCAATATTACAAACTGCCGCGTCATTTCGAGTTCGTTTTAAATTAAATAAAATTATAAACGTTCGCTCGTCGTTTAATAACGAATTAAATTTTAAAAATCCATTAATATTCCAAATAAAATATTTATAACAAGTTTAAATATTCAATTCAAATTGCTGGAAAAATCCGGGTCGTTACATAATTAATTAAATATTGGGACTAGTGTATGTGTAACAACCCTGAAAATCAGAACCAATATAAATTTTTTTAATTTGGCAATTTTAATGAATTTGAATATTTAAAATGATTTATTTTAAATAATAACAACTAGAAATTTATTTTGAATAGAATTAGAATGTTTATATTTATTTGAATCGAAGTTAGAATATAAATATTTATTTTAATTATAAAAGGAATTGAAAATGGTGCGATACTTTGAAGATTCGATTTCAAATTTCAAATGAATGTATAAGATTCAAAATAAACTAGATTTTAGCGAAACTAAAAATATTTGAATCTGTTTGAAAATATCTTTCCAATGAATCTGAAAAATCCAAATTTCATAGTGGGATTAAAAAGTTATGTCCAGTTGAAAATTCAGAATAGTTGTTATGGAAATATAGCCCTTAAAAATAAAAAAATTCAAACGACCTCTATTTTCAACGAGAACACTTTTGTTTGATCCGGAATGTCAAATTATTGCTTGATTCCAATTTTCATAATTTTTGGAATCAATATGTGAGCATAGTGAATTTAAACGTGTTTGGTAATTTCAGTTTGAATTTAATCGACCGGAAAATGACCGTTTTTCAAACGGCCTCCAAATTCACCGAAATTAGTTTTGTTAGGACCGTATCGTCAAAACATAGCCAGATTTATTTCTCTGAAATTTTTGGAGTCAGTATGTGGCTCTGGTAAATTAAAATGTGCGTTATAATTTAAAATATAATGTATTATATTTTAAATTTAGTGGAAACTAATGGTAACAGCCGTATTGGATTGCGAAACTTATCCCATTGTGTTCGGAATGGGGGTAATAAGATAGAGGCGACAGTCTTTGGGTTTGATTTGGTGTTCAAATGAAAATTCCTGTAATAACCCGCATTTTTCAGCTATACAATATTTAATTTATTTAATTGTTTATATAGTGATTTAGGGGTTTTAATGGTCGTTAATTAAATTATAGTGAATATTTAATTAATATTATAATTAAATAATATATTTAATTCCGGAATAATCAGAAATTGCTGAATTGACAATATAATGTGAACTAGACAATTTAAAATATATAATTCAGTTTAGAGTTGAATTATATTAGCGAATATATTATATAAACGCCATTTGAACGTATAAATTATATTATAATTAAAACCGAGCTCGAAATGGCGCGGCAGTTCGTTATTTGGCGATTTGAACTTCAACTGAATGTACAGGATTCGTTTTAAATCGGATTTCTGTGAAACAAGAAACGTTAGGAGCTGGTGAAGTATATTTTTCTAATGGGAGAGAAAAATCGAGATTCAATCGTGTAGATTTTTGATTTATGGTCAAATCAAATTTTAAAATAGTAGCTATAGAATCGTTTATCGACCGTAACGGTTTATTCGATATAACTAGATACTGGTTTTGAATTTAGACGAGGTTCTTTTGAGGCGTAGTGATAATTTAATTTTTAGAATTTTACTGTAATTTTTAATCAATTAAATACGCTACTTTTTATTTGGAGTATTTTCCACCCTATAATCAACATTTTGAGGTTTCAACATATGAGTTAATCTACCCGTATTATTATATTTTTGGAATCCTGATACATAGCTGATTACAACGGTATGTTTAGTTCTGTCTATAACAGTTGGGATATAATGGAATATTAAATTGTAAAATAAAAATTAAACTATCTTATAAGTATATTTTCCCCTAAGCCTAATTATTTGTTTACACGGTTAAACAGGAGACCACGTACCATCTCCTTTCAACCGCACAAAAACGGTGGTTCATCAAAACAGAACGTGGCTACCCGTACCCCATTTACTTAACCCCTAAGCCTTATAACCCTTATATATGTGCGTCCCTTCTCTGTTTATCTTCTTCTGGGAGCACAGTATGAAAAGGCTCCCATTTATTTTTCCTCAAAGAAAATCGTGACCTCCACAAATTCAAAGTCAAAATCAAAACATCCCAGGTCAATTGCTAAAAATTACAAAGTATATACGTATGGATTCAATAATGGAAGAGCTTTATTCTGGTACCAATTTCGTGGTTTCCGATGTTGTTTCCTGAAGTTCAACATTTTCACCGTGGACCTAGGGTTCACGATTTCAGCTATCACAGGTTTTAATACCAGTTTTTGATGTGAGATTTGGGTTTGCGGTTGGATTGACTTCGGTTTGCGGAGTTTTGGTGAATTTCTGGTGCAATTTTGGACGTGCATTGGTCTGCCTGTACTCGAGAAATACTAGCGTCGCGACTTCAAAAGGGAGGTGCGGGTTGGCCTTCTTGGTGAGGAGACTGATGAGTGTTGAAGGTGAAGTAGATCGGTGGTGTTTGTGGGATTTTTAGTGGTTTGTGTAAGGACCTGTTTGGGTTTGAAGATGGAGAAATGGTGTTTGGAGTTCCTAGAGTACACGGTAGTGAAAGTGGAAGATGAGTTAAGCGGGTGGGCTTGAGAAGGGGTATTGGGCCGGGTAATTTAAGGGGTGAGGCCCGAATAGTTTAATTGTTTTAGTTTAATTCAAAATTTTAAATTGGTACATCAACTTGTAATGTGAATATCTTTTCCATACGATATCAGAATCACGAACGGTCAGATCCGTTAGGATCGTATGGACGATGACTACACAACAGAACTGACGGGGAGTAGATTGGAGCTCGTTTGAATTTATGGCGAAATAAATTGTTTGATTCAAATCAAACAACAGTTTATCGTTCTTTAACGATGAACTGCCAATGTGAGTAAAACTCACCAACTCTGAACAGTTATATTTTTCTAACGTATATTTATAACTGATAATTAGCTGTTGATTGATGTGTGTTAACTGTTTGGTTGAATTGCGTATGTATTGGTTGAAATTATAGATAACGATATTTATATATATCGTTAATCAAATATCGATTCTGTTTATCAGAATATTTCATATAGAAATGAAATCGATGTTATCATATTGTTTAACA